>JAJTVC010003127.1:0-12116 GCA_022433055.1 Begonia peltatifolia | reverse complement strand
TTGGCCATTCTTAGTCAACTTACACACCGAAGCACTGTTCAAGCTTTGGCCCATTTGTTGCATCAATGTGCTGCTAAACTACGACCCAATTGTTGCTTCTAACCACCATCTAACTTAACATACATCTAATCTTAATGCCTAATAATGCATGCAACTATAAAACATTATAGGAAGGCGAATGTTTGCCAACAAAAACATAAGGGTGAATGTTTGCTAAATAAAATTAAATTACAAATTAATTCTGAGGGAGACAAATCCCTTCTTCAAGTGCTTCCACCTTTAGCTCCCACGATAGCAAGTGCAAGGGTTGATCTTGGTCCTTTGTGCTCGGGTCGCATTCCAAGTCCGCGAAGAGGCATTCGAAACCCGTAATTCCTACAAAAGAATTGAACTTGTTAGTGAACAGGTTTGATAAAGCTCGTGCCTTGGTTTGTGATCGAGTGAGGCCCTCTGGGGCACATCAGGGAGTAGGTCGGTGCTTAACCAACGCGAATTCTGCTTGGGGAGTATGTGTTGACGGTGAGGATGATGGACGGTGGTACCGCGGATCTTGCTCGAGGAGTGGCCCGGTGTGTCACTAGTTGTGGATCCCACGGGGTGGGTCGGTTGGGCTGTCACGAAACGTGTGTGGGTGGCAACTGTGGCCTCGTTGCTGGGGAGACTGGGATGGTGGCGCCGCGTCAGGGGTAGCGTGGTGCGAGGTCCATCGTCACTCTGGGATGATTGCTGTGTGGCGGCGTGTGTGTAGCTCGTGAGCCTCGTTGTTGGGGAGTCCAGGACGATGGTGACGTGTCAGGGTGTAGTGTACCGCGAGGTTCACCCTCACCCTGATGCGGCTACACTACACGTCACACGTTACGACAGGATGAGCGGGAGAGCAGAGACTGCATGTGATAGGATTGCATTGTCAGTTTTACGTTTCATATTGGACTATTTACTGAGCTTTAGGCTTATGTTGTGTGTTTTGTGGTGTAGGTGCAGAGATTCTTGCTGGTGAGTTACGAGAGTCCAGGTAGGACAAGTAGGCAGTTGGTGGCGTGCTACCATGTACCGACAGGTAGAGTTTGTTAGGGCAACCTGACCCGCGGAGTAAGGCTGAATGGTAGGTTTGAGGGTTGTATTTTATAGAGTCCGCATTAAGTGTATAGGAAATTGGTGGATAGATTTTCATGTATAAACAGATATTTTAAAAGTCGATAGATGTATTTTGAAACTTCTTGAGGAATTTTGATTGAAAAATCTAGGTTTTTACTTGGTGGTTTTAACTGCGGGACTTTTCGTCGTTCGTTTTCTTTTGAATTGATGTTTTCATTAGGCTACTGGTGTAAGGTGTCGACCGATGTCTTTAGGTGTTGATCGATCAGTGTAAAAAGTGATAAAAGTGTCCACCGCGAGGTTCGACCAGTGCGAGCAGAGAGCATTGAAGTGTCGATCAGTATGCGTAGATGTCCACCGAACTAGGAAAATATCGACCGCAGGGGTCGACCTACAGGAACAGAGCCAAACTAGGTGTCAACTGATGTCTTTTACTGTTGACTGATTAGGGTAAAAGTGGTGAGAGTGTCGACCGCACGGTTCGAGCGGTGCCGGCAGAGAGCATTAAAGTGTGGACCGGTGAAAGCAGGTGCCGACCGCTCTTTGTGATGAGCGTAGAAGTGTTAACCATGAGATTTGACCGGTGCGGGGAGAGAGTATTAAGGTGTCGACCGGTGTTTACAAGTGTTGACCAGTTCCTTTTTTTTAATGTTTTGAAATGTGAAGTTTTATTTAAATTAATTTTTCATTGAGTCTTTCGCCGTAGCGATTTTAATCGTTTTCAAAAATGTTGTTTTAAGTTGAGAAACAAAAGTTTTAAATTTTATGCAAATTTTATCGAGGTGATGAGTAAGTGTACGGTCGGCGACCTGAGTTCAGGGAGGACTTGGGGGCGTTACAGAGGTAGTGGTAGAGCAGAGTGAGCCGGAGACCGCGTGGGTTTTCGGGGCGCTACAATTATGGTATCAGAGCCTTTACCCAACCGAAAGTGTAATCGACGAGGATGTTGGGCCCCTCGGAGGAGGGGTGAGATTGTGAAGGCAAGAAGGCTTGTCACAATTCCCACACCGCTTGGGGGAAAGGTAGAGGGGACGGTTAATAGGTGGGAAGAGGGGATGCTATGAGTGTCAGAGCAACGGGGTCGACGTCATTCAATGGATTACCTAACACCATCAGCCGCTGCATGAGAGTGCTCCACCAACTGTAAGTATCTACCCTTGTAGTTTCGTTTAGACTTACTAGATGTTGTGGTGTACAGGATTAGCATTAAGGTTAGGGAGACGCGTAGAGCTGTAGGCGATATGGATGACGCCGTTAGGCAGCTTACCAAGTTGGTCAACCACCAGTCTTAGCAGCTGGAGCGGTTTATGAGCAGAGAGGACTAGGGCCAATCTAGTGCCCAGACATCGACGTATCGTGGGGGTGATAAGTTGCATAGGCTCGGGTCCCCAGTATTCGACGGATTATCTTCTGACCCACTCAGTGCTGAGGAATGGATTCGAAGTATGAAAGACATGATGGATTACGCCAAGGTCGACGATCAGGACAGGGTATCCAGTGCAGTATTCCACCTTGCCAAGGATACCCGATTTTGGTGGGATTGGGTGAAAGCCACCATTGATGTGAAGGCCATGACTTGGGAGGAGTTTGAGACAGTGTTCTTTGGCAAGTACCTCAGCCACTCAGTTATGACCCAAAAGATGGTGGAGTTCACCGAGTTGAGACAGACGGGTACCGTGGCCGAATACGTGAGACAATTTAAGGCACTATCTCGATTTGCTAGTCACCTGGTGAGCCTGAACGAGAAGAAGATACACCAATTTGTGCAGGGCCTGAAGCGAGACGTATACATGGGCATGCGAATAGCTGGGATGTGAGGGGTACCTTACGAGGACGTGGTGGCAAAGACCTTAGACATTGAGAAGGCTAGGATGAAGCTTCCAAGTTATAGAGAGCCGCCTAGCGAACAGCCCAGGAGATATTTCAAGGACTTGTTGCCATAGTCAAGTGGGGAGGAGTCACCTCAACAAAAGGGCCTAAAGTGGCATAGTGACAGCTCTAGCAGCCAGTGGAGCAACAAGCCGTCTCAGGTATCGAGACAATTTCTGATATGCCCTAAGTGCCAGAGGAGTCACCCCAGTGAGTGCAGGGTGGGCACGGGGCGATGTTTCAACTGCAGCGAGGCGGGCCACATGTACAGAGATTGTCAAAAGCGGCGACGGAATAGGTGCTTTTACTGCAACAAATTGGGGCATTTTGCTAAGGATTGGCCGAATTCGAGCAAGATCCCAGCGAGGGTGGCGTCTAGAGTCTTTGCTCATAGTGAGTCGGATGATGCCGCCCAGTCATCGGTGATCTCAGGTAGTATTCTTATTTCGGGCATAGCGACTGATACTCTTGTCGATACGGGTGCTACACATTCGTTTGTTTCTACTACCTTCGTGGCCAAGGTAAATCTAGTGCCCAGCTATTCTTGGCAGTTTTATGATATGTTATTTTCGTCGGGGGAGCGTCTATGCTCGGATCAGGTGGTACAAGGCGACATTGTGACAGTGGGAGAAAAGCAGTTGTACGTTGATCTGATCATACTCAACATGAAGGGGTATGAGGCTATTTTGCGGATGGATTGGCTATCTATACATTATGCCATGATAGATTGCAGGACAAGAGAGATCCACTTTCAACCCCGAGTGGAGAGAGTTGTTCCTTCAGGGCGGGAAAGGGTTTGAGTAGCATTTCGATTGTATCGTCTATGAGAGCTCAATAGTTGTTACGAGGTGCATACATGAGCTTCTTGACTAGTGTCATGGATTCACAGTTTCAGGGCGGGGTGCAGCTCCAGGATATCCCTGTTCTATAGAATGTTTTGAGGGTATTTCCTGAGGATTTGCAAAGTCTGCCCCTTAACAGAGAAATTGAGTTCGTTATTGACGTATACCCTGGGGCAGAGCCAGTGTGTAGGAACCCATACAAATTGGCACCTACGGAGTTGAAAGAGTTAATGGCACAGCTAGGAGAGTTGACGGATAAGGGCTTCATACGCTCTAGTTTCTCGCCGTCGGGTGCGCCAATATTTTTCGTCAAGAAGAAGAACGGAACCCTATGCAAGTGTGTTGACTATAGGGAACTGAATAAGCTAACAGTGAAGAACAAGTACCCACTATTAAGCATAGTTGACTTGTTTGATCTGAGATTCGACTATTATCAGTTGAAGGTTAGGGAGGAAGATATCCCGGAGACAGCTTTTCGAACACGGTATGGGCACTACGAGTTTTTAGTGATGTCATTTAGACTAACTAATTCCCTAGCCGCCTTCATGGACCTGATGAACCAAATATTCAAGGAGCACTTTGATAGATTTGTATTAGTGTTCATTGATGACATCCTGATATACTCTCGGAGCGAGAACGAGCACAGAGGGCACTTGAGGATCGTGCTGACAACTCTGGGGAAGCACCGATTATATGCTAAGTTCTCTAAGTGAAAATTTTGGCTTAACATGATCAACCTTTTAGGGCACGTCATCTCCTTTGATGGTATTTCAGTGGATCCGGCAAAAGTTCAGGCTGTGAAGGTGTGGCTGCGATTGACCAGTGCCAGCGAGATACGCAGTTTTCTAGGATTGGCAGGGTACCATCGGAGATTTATTGAGGGATTCTCCAAAATCGCAGCAGCTTTGACTCGATTGACCAGGAAGGATGTGAAGTATGGATGGTCTGACGAGTGTGAAGACAGCTTCTAGACACTGAAGCAAAAACTAACTACAGCTCCTTTGTTGACTCTACCAGTGGAGGGTGAGACGTTCAGTATAGATTGTGATGCATCCAGAATTGGTTTTGGGTGCGTGTTGATGCAGTGTGGGAGGGTGGTTGCCTATGCTTCCAGGCAATTGAAGCCCTACAAGCAAAATTACCCCACGCATGACTTGGAGTTAACGACAATGGTATTTGCGCTTAAGGTATGGACGCATTATTTGAATGGACCGCAGTCCGAGATCTTCTCGGACCAGCAGAGTTTGAAGTATATTTTCACGCAGAAAGAGTGAACATGAGGCAGAGGAGGTGGCTTGAGCTGGTTAAGGATTATGACCTTGAAATCAAGTATCATCCAGGGAAGGCGAACGTGGAAACAGAAGCCCTGAGCTGAGTGTCAGCTTCAGCTTCTGTTATGAGTATAGCAGTGCCGGTAGAGCTAAGTGTAGAGCTTCGGGGATTCGGTGTGGAGGTAGTTTCTGAATTAGCAGCTACACTTTCAGCTATGTCTTTAAGGCCGACCATCTTGGACAGAGTTAAACAAGCCCAGGAGATTTACTCTGAGTGTAGCAAGCTGAAGACGAGCATGGAGGTCTGTGCTAACACTAAACTCAGCTTTCAAGATAATGGGATCCTGAAGTTTCAGGATAGGTGGTACGTCCCGAAAGACGAGGAGCTAAGGAAGGAGATACTATCAGAAGCTCACTTATCTTCTTTCTCTGTACATCTAGGCAGTACCAAGATGTATAGGAATTTGAAGCAATATTATTGGTTGCCCAATATGAAGCGGGAGGTGGCCAAGTATATTGAAACCTACGTAGTATGCCAGCATGTAAAGGCAAAGCATCAGAGGCCGTCAGGTATGCTGTAGCCACTGCCTATACTAGAGTGGAAGTGGGAGCGGATCACTATGGAATTCGTGGTTGGTTTGCCAAGAACCGCTAAGGGCCATGACGCAATCTGGGTGATAGTCGACAGGTTGACAAAGTCATCCTACTTTTTGCCTGTGAGGATGACTTATTCCATAGATTAGTTCGCCCAGATGTATATTCAGGAGATAGTCAGGCTGCATGGGATCCTGTGTCAATAGTGTCAAAACGAGACCCCAGATTTACGTCAAACTTTTGGTGGAGTCTCCATAAGGCCATGGGTACTAGGATGGACTTAAGTACGGCCTTTCATCCTAAGACTGAAGGGCAGTCAAAGTGGACCATACAGATATTGGAAGATATGCTCAGAGCTTGCGTATTGGAGTTTCCGACGGCTTGGAGCAAATTCTTACCTTTAGGGGAGTTCTCGTACAATAACAGCTATCAGTCCACCATTGGTATGGCACCATACGAGGCTTTGTATGGGAGAAAGTGCATGTCACTTGCGTTGGGATGAGGTTGGAGAGACTCGCTTGGTAGGTCCGAAGATACTGCAACAAATTGTTGAAAAGATTGCTATTATAAGGAAGAGGATTGAGGCAGCTCAGAGTATGCAGAAAAGTTACGCAAACTGAAGGCGGGGGGAGTTGGAATTCAAGGAAGGCGATGAGTTATATTTGAAGATCTCCCCGTTCAAGGGAGTGATTAGGTTCAGCAAGCGAGGAAAGCTCAACCCTAGTTATGTTGGACCGTTCCCTATTGTGGAGAGCATTGGGAAGACTGCCTACAAACTTTAGTTGCCTTCTTCGATGGGTAATATACGTAATGTCTTCCATGTCTTCGTGCTGAGGAAGTGTATGCGTGATCCTTCTCATATGGTTGCACTGCAAGATGTGGAGATCCAGCCGACACTAACTTACGAGGAAAAGCCAATCAGAATACTGGGATCGGTTGTGAAAGTGCTGCGCAACAAAAAGATTCCCTTAGTCAAAGTTTTGTGGCACAATCACAACGTGCAGGAAACCACTTGGGAAAGGCGGCAGAACATGGAGCAACAGTACCCAGAGCTATTCCGTATGTAAATTTTAGGGACAAAGTTTCTTTTAAAGAGGGTGGAATGTAACACTCGGGATTTCTGTTGTATAATTTTTAGATTTACGTGACGGTAAACGGTGGAGTTCAAGTCAGAATCGGGAGCAAAAAATTTGTATCGTTAAGTAAAAGATTGTTTTGATACTGATAGAAAAGAGAAAATTATAAGATTTTGACCGGAAATGGATAAAACGATAGTTTGTGTAAACGATTATAGGTTAAGGGCAAAAAGGAAATTAGGATTAATTATATATATAAAAAGAAAGTGAGGGAGGCGAGAAATTCTTCCGGTTTTTTTTCTTTTCCCCTCCCACTCTCAGTTATTTCTCCTTCCCCCGCGTGAGAAAACCCTCCCTCCTTCAGTTCTTCTCCTTCTAACAACGTTTTTCCTGTCCGATTTTTCATCAACTTTCAGATTTTCTGTAATTTTGAGTTAGTTTTTGAGTAGATGTTTAGTCTTTTAGTGTTTTGAGCAGTAGAGAGTTGGGTATTTTGATAAAACACTGGAAGGAAGATACAAATTTGGAGATTTATAGTTGATTTTTATTAGTGTATTGGTGTTTAAGTTGGAAATAGAAGTAGATTAGGATTTTTATGGAAAAGATTGAATGTTTGGATAACCAAAAGATTTGGGTTACGGAATAGTTTCCATTCGGCCACATCCGGCAATGTCATATGTCACACCCTGAGAATCTACAAGTTCCCAGTACGCTCCCTATTATTACACACTATGACATCATAAAACTCAACATGAAGTCACTCAATTTAACATAACTTTCGTTTTCAAATCACATTAAAAATAACATTTGTAAGTATAAAATTTTTCGACTCGATTCGAAAACGACTCACGCCCTGAAGGGAGAATGTAACACTCAGATTTTTTGGTTTAGGTTAATTTCAGAATTACGTGATTGTAATCGGCGGAGTAATGGTCGGAATTGTAGGCGGAGAATTTATGCTCTTAGGTAAAAGATTTTTTTTAGGTTAATGACGTAGAGAAGAATTTGAGAATCCGTTCGGAATCGGACCGTATAACAAATTTGTTAAATGGTTAAGGGTTAAGGGTGAAATAGTAATTAGGATTATTATTATTATTAAAAATAAAAAAAAACAAAACACCTCAACGGTGTTTCCCTTCAACGCGAAAACCCCCCCTCCTCCCCTTTTTCTTCTCCCCTTTCCCGTGCGAGGCTCGGCGATCCTCTTCTAGCCACAATTTTTCTCCATTTCCTCGAATCTATGGTAAATCTTCCTTAGCTTTAGTAGATAGTTAGTTTTTTAGCTGTTTTGAGTGTTAAAGATGAAGTGAGAGGAAGTGTTAGATAGTTTTAGTGAAAACTTAGGAGGGAGTTGTGGAAAATTGAAGTTAGAGTTGATTTCTACCAGCAAGTTGGTGTTTAAGCTAGAAATAGGAGTAGGTTATAAAGATTTATGGGAAAGATCGAGCGTTTGGATAGCTGAATGCTCGGATTATATAATGGTTTCCGTTCGGCCACATTCGGCCAAGTTGTGGAGGTTCAATTAGGAGATGGATGAAACCGTTAGAAACTATACGTTATGAGGAATCCGTAGCATTTTGAATCGTCCGAATAGGACGAGTATTTGATAAGTTAGGCAATTCTGAAATTGGTCGGAATTTGTGTATAATGTGGGAGTTTAGTTAGATGGGTTGATAGAGGTTGTTTCCTTAGAAATTGTGGATTTCATGGACTGTAAAGCTGATAGTTATGTAATTTATAGGTTTCCCAATAAGCAAGCGAAATACGAGGTTCATATACAAGGGTTAAGGACGCTCGGTAAGTAATGTAGTACGAGTTTTGCCCTCGGGCCTACGTCACAGTACAGTAGGTTCCATTGCACGTTTATTTTATGTTATGCTTTATTGATTGTGCATCATGGTTTTAATTTACGAGACGAAACGAAAATGAATTTCTATGTTTTTACGAACTGAACAGTAGGATGACATGAAATGAGAAAATACGTAAGAAGATAATGAAGGTGGGGTTGAGTAGTCTTGTCTCGAGAGGTGGACCACGAGGTGTATCACTCTTCATCCGCTTTACATGGTGACCTTGTCCCGAGAGGTGGACCACGAGGTGTGTCACCTTGATCAAGCACGTAAAGAAGAACCCAGTAGTAAGAAGATAGAGAAGATGTAGGAAAGAGACGAAAACGAAAGTAGAGGCGAAACTGTAGAAACTGCATGTGTTAGGAAATATTTGATTTTAGTGTGTTTTATGCATTACTTACTTAACATGAGGCTAATAGTTGAGTTCTGCAATGTAGGTGACAACGCAGTAGCTAGTGAGTATCCCGAGCATGCATAGGACTAGGAGGCAGTTGTAGGTGGACGCTCGTGGGACGACTGCGCCGGCTATTGAGGTGTTTTGACTATGGCGGGTGTAAGTATAAGTGGTGAAAAATTTCGAGTCGTACTTGGCTATTTTGAGGTAAAAGAGAGGTTTGACTTTGGGTTGAATATTTTGGTGTGCGAAATAGGTTTGTAAATTGAATCGAGAAGAGGATTCAGGGTTTTTACACTTTTAGTCAAAACCGTGTTGTTTTGTTTTAAATTCTGTTAAGGTTTCTGTGGTGCAAAGTGCCCACCGAAGTTCATTGGTGTTGATCGGTCAGTGTAAATTGAAAGGTGAGTGTCGACCGCGAGGCTCAACCTGCGCAGGGCAGAGCCGAAGTAGATGTCGACCTTGGTTTCAGGAGTCGACCGGTCCGTGTAAAACTGGCAAAGGTGTCGACCTCGAGGGTCGACCTGCGCGGACAAAGAGTACCAAGGTGTCGACCTGCGATAGCGGGTGTCGACCACTCTCTGAAACGAGTGTGGAAGTGTCGCCCGGTATCCCCGGTGTCGACCAATGAAAAGACCCGAGAGAAATATAGTGTCGACCGGCATTTGTCAGTGTCGACCGATGAAAACTCGAGAAAACTCAAGTGTCGACCAGCTCTTGCAGGTGTCGACTGGTCTCTTTAATTTTTTTATTTTAAAAGTGAAGTTAATTAAACCGATTTTAAACAAGTTTTCGCTGCGGTATTTATATGTATTACTTTTCCAAGTTGTTTTGAGTCAAATAACCAAAAAGTTTTAAATTTTATTTGAATTGTGTCGAAGTGAAAAGCGGGTGTATGGTTGACGACCCGGGTCCGGGGATGACTCGGGGAGTCAAAGGTGTGGTATCAGAGCAGTGAACAAACCAAAAACGGGTAGATTTTATGGGAGTTACAGTGTTGGTATCAGAGTAGTGAACAAACCGGAACGGCTAGATTTTCGGGGCGTTACAGTGTTGGTATAAAAGCAGTGAACAAACAAGAAACGGGTAAATTTTCGGGGCGTTACAGAGAAACATGTAAATCCTCAATATAAAATATGCAGCGGAAAAGAGAAATTTAAAGGAGTTTTAAAAAAAATAAAACGAGAAGACTTAAAATTCTAGGAAAGAGTCCGGCAAGCTCGTCGCGCGCCTCTTTGGTTTGGCATTGGGCACTCGACGACAAGCGCCGTGCGCCCGAGGCTCGGCACTGCGCCTCACGAACATGGTGCTGTGTGCCCAGCTCTACCTCGCACCCCCCGCGAGCGCGCTAGGTGCGCCCGCCCAGATCGGGCCCGCGCTCCTAGCGCGTGCACACCCCTGCCTCGGCGCAATACCCATGCCCTCCCGGCACCGCGCGCATCACGCCCATGGCTTCAGCGCCACGTGCCTCGCGCGCTGTAACAATGTCGTGCTCCAGCATACGGCCTCAACTTGGGCAATGCGCTCCGCCCATCCCGCGCGCTTAGTTCGGCTTTCCGACACCCTGTCTTTCTCCCAAAAATTCGGCAGAGTAGGGTACCTACTGACCCCAACCTGCAAACAATACACTAGATAATCCTTAATGTACATTAACCAAATTCATCCAGAAATCACCGAAGGAAAAACAGAGTGAAAGGAAATAAATCTAACAACTATCGATAAAGAAAATGCACAGTATAGAGCAACACAATGTTCATACATACAATATACACACGCTTCCTCAAAACTAACCAAATATCAAGAAAATCCACGTCTATACACTATACATCTTTTAAAACCAAACGGTCCCCAAAATACCACAAGCAAAACCCCGAACACCTCACCGAAACTCACCACCTCCATGGGTTGAGTCGCCTTAAGAGTCCGCCGTCTGGTGCCTCGGTCACACGCCACCAACTATCCTACTACTCAAGACTAGGCTCACAAATCTCACCAGCAGAAACCTCAGCACCTACACCATAGAACACACAACATAATTCAAATGCTTAGCAAGTAGTGCAATATGAAAGTAAAACCAACAATGCAATCGTATCACATGCAATCTCTATGCTCATGCTCATGTTATCACAATCTATAACTCGTAGTGCAGCCGTGCTTCGGTTAGGCTGAACCTCGGGCCACGCTACACCCTAACTTGTCGCCACCGTCCCAGACTCCCCAGCAACGAGGCCCACAAGCCACACACACGCGCCACCTCATAGCAACCACAACACGGTGAGGGTGAACCTCGGGCCACGGTACACCTGATGCGCCGCCAACGTCACGGTCTCCCCAGCAATGGGGCCACAGCTGCCACACACCGATTTCCCGACATCCCAGCCGATCGACTCCCTGAGCGAAATCTGCGACTGGTGATGCATAGACCCCCTACCCGAGCAGGATCTGCGGCGCCACCGTCCATCATCCTCACAGTCAACACATACGTGTCGCGTGATGGCCCAGCCGGCCCACTTCTAGAGCGAAATTCGACGTTGGTTACACACCAGCCCACTCTCCGAGTAGGATCTGCGGTACCACCGCCACGTGTCTCACCACCACTTACTCAAAACATGTTCAAAACTATTTTCGTACCCTTTTGAAAACATGATGCATGTCAAACAATACGCACGCACATCACAATCAAACCACACAATCCTAATGTTCTCCGGTGTAGGCCCACCTAGGCAAAACACATGCATGCACTACTTACATGGTGTCCTAAGGTTTCCCCGTGCACGACTTCACCAAAAATCTAGTTCAACCTAGACATAAACAATCACTCATCAACATTCCCATCAAAATTCATTAAACATGCTAAATCACATCTCCCAACTAAACCCATGAAATACCAACTAAAATAGGGCACTAATTCGGTTCGGCTGAAAATCGGCCTAAACTTCGGATGCGCATAACTTTTGCGTCGGTTATAAAAATCAAACGATTGAAGATGCTAAACGTTCCTCTAGGAACTTAGTTTCACATACCAAAAGAGAATTGGAAACAATTAACCGTAGCCAAATCGAAATCCCCAAAAACAGAACTTGTTTTATCCACCAAGACGTTCAAAAGTTCAACTTCAACCCAAT
>JAJTVC010003118.1:0-10665 GCA_022433055.1 Begonia peltatifolia | reverse complement strand
CAACGGAGGTGAAAAATTTCGAGGTGAGAAATTGGGGGTGTGACAGTGGGTGTCACGCTCTCATTTCTTGATGGGCGCAATACACGGGTTGGCCGTGTCTCATCAAGGCAAAGCTAGTCGGGGGCAGCTAGCTAAGGTATGCGAGGCGGGGACCGCGCATACATCGGTCAAACATGTGGGAAGATGACACGGTGGGTTGATATCTGACACGGTGCGTGGCAAGGGCACATAGCACGTAGTGGCCGAGGATGGCACTGAGCAGGCGTGGTGCAAAGCCAGACGTGGGCAGTTATATCTCACGAGTGGTGCTAGATGTGCGGGATGCCAAGGAGGATGCTCGAGTGGGCAAAGGGCAGAGCTGGGCTGTGCACAACTCCGAGGGGCATGGGCGCGCACACAGTCGGAACCATGTGGGATCGAGGTGCTGAGAGGGCAGCACCACTGGACGCATCGGATGCGGACAGAACTAAGTGGCCGAGAAGGGCACGGGGCCAGGCGCCCAAAGAAGGAGCAGCAGCTGGCCTACTCCTCGGGCGCGCGCGGCAGCGAAGATGGGCGCGGCCCATGTGGGCGTGTGCTGAAATGGCTAAGTGTGCGGGAGTTGCACGCAGCACTCGGCTGGCGCATCATTACACGCCATCAAGGCGCTGGATTTATGAGGGCACGCAGGTGGCGCACGCGGAGCAGACGCGGCTTGGTGATAGCCGTTGAGCAAGCGTTACGGCTTGGGGATAGCTATTGGCGCACGAGCGTTACGCTCGGACATAGCCGTTGGTGGGGCGTTACACCTCGGCAAGATAGCCGTTGGAACGGGGCGTTAGGTGCGCACGAGACGCGGCAGGCACGCGGGACGGACACGGCGTGCTGGTTAGCGTTGGCGCAGGGCGCCAGATGCAGGTTGCATGGTTCCAGGAAAGGCGCAGGTGGGCAAGCCTCGCGGCCAAGCACGGAGCACATGGGCGTGCATTGAAGTCACCCAAGCGGCAAGCATTGATGATGCGCGCCTGGCGAGCATTGATGGCGTGCGAGCGGCAAGCATCAATGGGGCGCGCGACTGGGCTTTGATGACATGCAACCGAAGGGCATTTATGTGGGGCACATTTATGCCCGGTTAGATGGTCGGGCCATCATGTATATTTGTATATATACACCTCTTGAGACACCGAGCCAAGGGGGGTGAAATCCGAGAAAGGATCCTTGTGCCATTGTGTGGTGTTCCTCGAGCGAGTTTCCTAGTCTTTATGTTCGAAATGTAAAGAGGGTTGGGGTTTTCCCCGTAAACACTTGTGCCGCTCAGTTTGTTATTCCGCATCTAAAATGGGAGAAGGCTGGTCAAGTAAGGGACTTGACGCCGCACACCCAACGGAGGGGAAAAATTTCGAGGTGAGAAATTGGGGGTGTGACAGTGGGTGTCACACCCTTCTTCCCACAATGCATGAAGGCAAGGGCCAAGTGGCCCAAAGGAGGGGAGGAGCTGGGCTACTCCTCGGGCGCGCGGCAGCATGAGGCTCGCGGCCCGCAATGGGCGCGCGGCAGATGGGCGCGTGGACCACGTTGACGCACAAGGTGCGCCGGCCATGAGGCAAACATGGGCCAAAGAGCAGATCCGTGAAGCTATGCAAGTAAGTGCTAAATTGGCTAACTGTTGGGCAGGACATTTACTGAGCAGGCAGTTACAACCACGCGGTGTGCACACGGGGCACCCGCGGCGCACGGCTGGCGGACGCGGTGCGCGCAGCCGGGGCGTTACGCTCCAGCAGGGCGCTGCAGTTATGAGCGCGCGCAGTTGGCGGACACGGAGCGGACATGGACTGGACACGGCTTGGGGATAGCCGTTGGGGCGTTACGGCAGGTGACATAGCCGTTGGCGCACGGACATAGCCGTTGGTGAGGCGTTACACCTCGGCAGCTAGCCGTTGGCGTGGGGCGTTACGAGCGTGCGCGGTACGCGGCAGGCACGCGGGACGGACACGGCGTGCCAGATGGGCGTTGGCGCAGGGCGTTGGGCGCAGGATGATACCTTCAAATGAGGCGCACTGGGCAGGCTGGCGACCGAGCCCTGGCGCACGCGGCATGCATTGATGGCACGCACACGACAAGCATTGATGGCGCGCGGCGGGCATCAATGCTGCGCGCAGCAGGGGCGCGGCGGGCATTCATAGGGCGCGCGGCCAGCATTGAAGATAGGCATCCGATGGGCATTTAGTGTCCAATTTAAGACATGGCTCGGCCATGAGATGTATATAAGACTCTTGGGACACCAAGCCAAAGGTATCCGATAAAGGAGTTCCTAAGGCAAGTTGTGGTGATCCTTGAGCGAGTGTTTCTAGTCTTTTGTATTCGGAATAAAAAAGAGGGTTGAGAGGTTTTGCTCCCGTAAATACTTGTGTTAGTTCTATTCAATTCCGCAAAGCACCAACGAGGAGGAAGGCTGGTCGAGTCGAGGACCCGGCGCCGCACATCCCGAAGGCAAAATTTCTTGGTGCGAATTTGGGGGTGTGACAGTGGGTGTCACACCCCCAATTCTCGCACCTAGAATTTTTCACCTTCTTGGTGGGATGTGCGGCGCCAAGTCCCCGACTCGACCAGCCTTCCCCCTCCTTCGGTGCTTGCGGAACGAATTGCACAAGGGACAAGTGTTTACGGGAGCAAAACCTACCAACCTTCTTTTCTATTCCAAATAAAAAGACTAGGACACTCACTCAAGGCACACCACAATAGCTAAGGAACTCCTTTGTCGGATGCCTTTATCTTGGTGTCTCAAGAGGCTTATATACATCTCATGGCCGAGCCATGTCTTTAAATGGACACTAAATGCCCATTGGATGCCCATCTTCAATGCTGGACGCGCGCACCATGAATGCCCGCCGCGCCCCTGCTGCGCGCCGCATTGATGCCCGCCGCGCGCCATCAATGATTGCCGCGTGCGCGGCATCAATGCATGCCGCGTGCGCCAGGGCTCGGTCTCCAGTCTGCCCAGTGCGCCCCATCTGAATGTAGCATTTCGCGCCCAGCGCCCTGCGCCATCGCCCATCTGCCACGCCGTGTCCGTCCCACGTGCCTGCCGCGTACCACGCGCGCTCGTAACACCTCACACCAACGGCTAGCTGCCGAGGTGTAACGCCTCACCAACGGCTATGTCTGCGCGCCAACGGCTATGTCACCTGCCGTAACGCCCTAACGGCTATCCCCATGCCGTGTTCGCCAACAGCGCGTGCCCATAACTGCGCGCCCTGCTGGAGCGTAACGCCCCAGCTGCGCACACCGCGTGCGCCAGCCGCGCGCCGCGTGCGCCCCGTGTGCACACCGCGCGCTTATAACTGCCTGCTCAGTAAATGACCTGCCCAACACTTAGCCAATTTAGCACTTACTTGCATAGCTTCACGGATCTGCCCTTTGGCCCATGTCTGCTTCATGCCCTGCGCACCTTGTGCGTCTTGGTGGGCTGTGCGCCCATCTGCCGCGCCCACTGCGGGCCGCGCTCCTCACTGCCGCGCCCATTGCAGGCTGCGCGCCCCTGCCGCGCGCCCATTGTGCGCTTCATGCAGCCGCGCACCCGAGGAGTAGCCCAGCTGCTCCTTTCTGTTCGGCCACTTGGCCCTAACTTTTATGCACCATAGAAAATGGGATTTAACAGTGGGTGTTACTCCCCACTTCCCATAATGCATGAAGACAAGGGCCAATTGGCCCAATAGAAGAGGAGGAGCTGCACTACTCCTCTGGAGCGCGGCAGCA
This sequence comes from Begonia peltatifolia, assembly GCA_022433055.1. Lineage (NCBI taxonomy): Eukaryota > Viridiplantae > Streptophyta > Magnoliopsida > Cucurbitales > Begoniaceae > Begonia > Begonia peltatifolia. The sequence continues at coordinate 6,930 of JAJTVC010003118.1, read as the reverse complement.
TGCGGCATGCAGCCTGCAAGGGGCGCGCGGCAGTGAGGGGCGCGGCCTGCAATAGGCGCACGGCAGATGGGCGCGCGGTCCACAAAGACGCACAAGGTGCGCAGGCCATGAAGCAGACATGGGCCAGAGGGCAGATCCGTGAAGCTATGCAAGTAAGTGCTAAATTGGCTAAGTATTGAGCAGGACATTTACTGAGCAGGCAGTTACACTACGCGGTGTGCACACGGGGCGCACGCGGGTGCGCGCTGCCGGGGCGTTACGCTCCAGCAAGGCGCTGGAATTATGAGCGCGCGCAGTTGGCGCACACGAAGCAGACATGGACTGGACGCGGCTTGAGGATAGCGGTTGGGGCGTTACGGCAGGTGACATAGCCGTTGGCGCGCAGACATAGCCGTTGGTAGGGCGTTACACCTCGGCAGCTAGTCGTTGGCGCGGGCGTTGCGAGCGCGCGCGATACGCGGCAGGCACGCGGCACAGACATGGCGTGCCAGATGGATGCTGGCACTGGGCGCTAGGCGAGGGAGGCACTCTTCAGTCGGGGCGCGCATGGCAGACTGGCGATCGAGCCCTGGTGCACGCGGCACGCATTGGCGCTAAGCGCAGTTGGCGGACACGAGGTGCACACGGACTGAACACGGAGTGGAATTGACCGTTGGAGCATTAAGGCACACGGACATGACCGTTGGCGGGGAGTTATGCCTCGGCAACTAGCCGTTGGCGCGGGCGTTACGAATGCGCGCACAACGCGGGCAAGCGGGATGGACACGGCGTGTCAAGGGAGCACTGGCGCGGGGTGCTGGGCACAGGAAGCTATCTTCGAACAAGGTACGCATGGCAGAATGGCAACCAAGCCTAACGCACGCAGCAGACATTGATGACACGTGGCGGGCATCAATGCTATACGCAACAGGCGCCTGGCGGTCATTCATAGCGCGCGCGACCGGCATTTAAGTGGAGCATCCGAGGACATTAAGTGAGGGTTGCACATTGATGTCAATTGTAACTTATGGCTCAGCCATATGATGTATATAAACCTCTTGAAACACCAAGCCGAGGTATCCGATAAAGGATTTCCTTAGGCAAATTGTGGTGTTCCTTGAGTGAGTGTTCCTAGTCTTTTATATTTGGAATAGAAAAGAGGGTTGGGAGGTTTTGCTCCCATAAACACATGTGTTGGTTTTACGTATTTCCGCAAAGCACCGAAGTGGAGGAAGGCTGGTCGAGTCGGGGACTTGGCGCTGCGCATCCCGAAGGCAAAAATTTTAGGTGCGAATTTGGGGGTGTGACAACTAGTATCAGAGCAAGGCAACCACAAAAACATGGAATCTCTAGAGCAAGGAACCTTGGAGGCAATTCTTGCAAGGCTCGACATGTTAGAGAGCCTTGTCGGTACATCAATGGCAGCCTCGGAGGATCGGCCATTGTTGGTAGATGTCCGGTTGATGAAGAAGGAAATGGGTGATTTCCAAGCATCGGTAGGGGCGGACAACTTAGCTATCGAGTAACATGTCGCAGACACGGTTGATCGGATAGACAAAGAACTTGCCCGAATAGGCAAGAATGCTGTTGGAGGCTCAAGCCGGAGATTAGCAACCTCGGCGGCACAATTCAAGGTACCGGAGCCTAAACCTTATAATGGTAACCCCAATGCAAAGGAGTTGGAGAATTTCCTTTGGGACATGAAGCAATACTTCATGGCCGCAAGCATCGAGGAGGAAAGCCAAGTCATGATTGCAAGCATGTACTTGGGAGGCGATGCAAAGCTATGGTGGCGCCAAAACCAGAATCGGGAGCCTCTCATTGACACATTTGAGGCGCTGGAGAGCGAGCTCAAAGACAGGTTCTTACCGCTCAATTCGGAATGGACCTCGAAGGAGGCGATAAGAAAGCTATGACAAACGGGCACGGTACGTGACTATGTCCGAGAGTATAGCTCACTTTTACTTGACATTTCAACTATGCATGAGGACGACAAGCTATTCAACTTCGTGGCGGAGCTTCAACCGTGGGCGCAAGAGGAATTGAGGCGCCATGGCATGAAGGATGTGTAGGCAGCCATTTCCATTGCCGAGAGTCTTGTGGACTACAAGACCGCACCTTCAACGGAGCGAAGGAAAGGCAATTGGACGAGTTGGCGGAACTACGGAGGCAATTGGACGAGTTGTTGGAGTCGGGTTACATCCAGCCATCCAAAGCACCATATGGGACACCGGTACTATTCCAGCGCAAGAAGGATGGGGCGCTGCAGATGTGTGTTGACTACCGGGCATTGAACAAGGTGACTTTCAAAAACAAATACTCTATTCTTCATGCGGGTGACTTATTTGACAGATTGGCGAAGACATCTTACTTCACCAAGCTGGACCTACGATCGGGCTATTGGCAGGTGCGCATTGCGCGCGGTGATGAAGTAAAGACAGCCTTGGTGTCACGCTACGGGTCGTATGAGTTTTTGGTCATGCCATTCGGGCTAACCAACGCACCAGCCACCTTTTGTAACCTGATGAACGAGGTCTTTATGACTTATTGGATCATCATGTAGTGGTATACTTAAATGACATTGTCATATACTCGGAGTCACTCGAGGAGCATGTGCAGCACTTGCAGGAAGTGTTGGAGAGGCTGCGGCAGCACTCTCTATATGTCAAAAGGGAGAAGAAATACGAATTTGGAGTAGAGGAGATCAACTTCCTCGGCCATTATATCCAGCGGGGCTCGATATGCATGGATGGTCACAAGGTGGCCGCAATCGACGGATGGATTGCGCCAACTAAGGTAACCGAGCTACGATCTTTTTTGGGTCTAGCTAACTATTACCGCAGGTTTATTGCGGATTACTCAAGGATTGTAAGTCCATTGAAGGACTTATTGCGGAAGGAACAAACTTGGCATTGGACGGATGCATGCCAAGAAGCATTTGCACAGTTAAAGGAGGCGGTTTCCTCCGAGCCGGTGCTAAAGTTGCCGGATTTTGCAGCACCATTTGAGGTGCATACCGATGCCTCGGACCGAGCGATTGGCGGGGTCCTTACACAAGATGGGCATCCAGTGGCATACGAGAGCTGCAAGCTCAAGGGGCGGAAGAAAGGTATTCGACCCACGAGAAGAAGATGGTTGCGGTGATCCATTGCCTCACAACCTGGAGGCACTACTTGTTGGAGACCAAGTTCGTGGTCGTGACAGACAATGTGGCCAACACCTACTTTCGGACACAAAAGAAGTTGTCGGCCAAGCAAGCAAGGTGGCAAGAGTTCTTGGCCGAGTATGACTTCACGTGGGTGCACAAGCCGGGCACCGAGAACAAGGTGGCAGATCACTTAGCCGAAAGGCATGCGGGGAGATTATGGCGGCATTGACCGAGGTACGTTCTAACTTTTTGGAAAATATTAGAACTGCAGCAAAAGAGGATCAAGACTACATCTGGATGATGAAACAAGTCGAGGAGGGCTTGATTCGGAGGTATTGGCTTGAAGATGGCCTATTGAGGGGCCGCGGCAACCGTATATTTGTTCCAAGCACGGGCGGATTGCGCCAGAAGATCTTGAGGGAGACCCACGACACTAGGTGGGCGGGCCATCCAGGCGTGGAGCGTATGGTGGCACTTTTGAGCCGTAGCTACATATGGCCCAAAATGAAGGAGGACGTGGAGCTACACGTCATTTGCCAAGTGGACAAGACGGAGAGAAAGTAGCAAGCGGGGCTACTTCAACCTCTCCCAATCCTGGAGAAGCTGTGGGATTTGATTTATATAGATTTCATCACGAGCCTACCGCCTATCGGGAGGATAGGCACCATAATGGTCGTGGTGGATTGGTTCTCCAAGTATGCAGTGTTCATGAAAGTACCGAAGGAGTGCTCAGCGCACGATGCGGCCGAGCATTTTCTCAAAGGCGTGGTGAAATATTTTGGCCTCCCCCGTGAGATCATAAGCGATTGGGATTCGAGGTTCACGGGCAGATTTTGGACAGCCTTGTTCAAATATTTGGGGACGGAGCTCAGATTTTCCTCCGCATTTCATCCTCAAACTGATGGCCAAATAGAGCGCATCAACGCATTGCTCGAGGAGTACTTGCGGCACTATGTATCGGCAACACAACGGAATTGGCTCGAACTACTTGAGTCGGCCCAATTCTCTTACAACATTCACAAGTACTCATCGACCGAGATGAGCCCAGCAGAGCTGACACTCGGCTTTCAGCCCAGCACACCATTGGACATGGGGCAGCAAGGGGAAGGACGGGGTTTTTGCCCCACGGCATAGCGATTTGCGCTGGACCAAAAGGAGCTGCTCGAGCAAGCCCGAGACAGCCTTGCCAAGGCTCAACACCGAATGAGGAAGTATGCCGATCCAAAGAGGAGGATGTTGGAGTTTAAGGAAGGAGACTGGGTTTTCTTAAAACTAACTCCACAATTATGGAAGAAGACCAAGGACCGACGGTTCCACAAGGGGCTACGTCCAAAATATGAGGGACCATTCGTGCTCACCAAAAGGGTTGAATCGATTGCCTACCGATTGCAACTTCCCGAGAGGCTCAAATTGCATCCGACTTTCCATGTAAGTTTTCTTAAACCATATCATCAGCGGGAGTGGGCACAAGTGCAAAGGGCACCACCTGGGGTGCGGGTGGAATTCTCAAAGAAGATCGCCAAAATTCTTGACCACCGAACAACAAGAAGGATAGGAGGCGAGAGTTCTTAGTGCAGTGGGAAAATGAAGAGGGGGCAACATGGGAGAAAGATATCAACCTATGGCAATTCGAGGGACAAGTCACCGACTACCTAGCTTGGGTGTCGACGAGGCCGTCGACTTCAATTGGTGGGGGTGGATTGTCACACCCTATTTCCCCATGATGCATAAAGGCAAGGCCCAATGGCCCAGAGGAGAGGAGCAGCGGGGCTACTCCTCGGGAGCGCGAGGCGCACTGCCCACTAAGTCGCACATGGTGCGCAATCCATGGAGCAAACATGGGCCGAAAGTCAGATCCGTGAAGCTATGTAAGTAAGTGCTAAGATGGCTAAGTATTGGGCGGAGCATTTGGCAAGTAGCAGTTACACGCATGAGGTGTGCACGCAGAGCGCACACAGCACGCGGTGCGCGCAGCCGGGGCATTACAAATCAGCTGAGTGCAGTTGGCGGACACAAGGTGCACACGGACTGAACACTGATTGGAAATGACCGTTGGCGGGGAGTTATGCCTCGGCAACTAGCCGTTGGCGCGGGCGTTATGAATGTGTGCGCAACACGGGCACGTGGGATGGACACGGCGTGTCAAGGGAGCACTGGCGCGGGGTGCTGGGCGCAGAAAGCTATCTTCGGGGCTTTGCCTTTGGTTTTACTTATTTCTGCAAAGCCCCGAAGTGGAAGAAGGCTGGTCGAGTCGGGGACTTGGCGCCGCGCATCCCAAAGGCAAAAATTCTAGGGCCTTGCGAGGGGTCTTGGTGCAGGATGGACGTCCAGTTGCCTACGAAAGTCGAAAGTTGTGGGATGCAGAGCAGCGATATTCAGCCCATGAAAAAGAGATGGCTGCAGCGGTGCATTGCCTCGACACATGGAGGCATTACTTATTGGGGACTAAGTTCAAAGTGGTGACGGACAGTGTCACACCCCCAATTTCTCACCTCGAAATTTTTCACCTCCGTTGAAGCATCATTCGGGCATGCAAAACATGCCATTCTCGGCCACGCGCGCGCCAAGGAAGTGAGCCGCAAGTGGTGGCCAACTTTACCCGATTTGGCCACACCATTGAGCTGCTATTTGAGATGCTTGGACCCCTTTACCTTTTGTGGAAGAAACATGGATGCATGACATTGCATTCAGCAAGCCATTGATCACCCTTGGCTGCCACCATCTCGGCCGCACATTGCCTCACTTTGGAACAGGTTACAAGCTACAATTCTCCAAGTTTTGAAGACCAATAGCACAACCCTAAACCCCTCCATCCTAGGCCTATATAAACATAGCATTGGTGTTTGTATTTTGGTTGGCAATTTTAATGAGCATCGGCATGTTTTCTAAGAGGAAATCGAAGGAGTTTTCCATCACCTTTTCAAGGTAAGTGCTCGGTTCCTTGAACCGATTAGGAGAAGCCTCCTAACTTGACAACTCAAGGTTGTTGCTCGAGCTTGTGTTCCACTTTTCTCTCCTTCCTTTCAAGGGAAGGAAACAAAAAGAGAGTGGCAAAAACCAGTTCCCCAAGTTGAGAACCTTTCCATGGAAAGGTTGTGATTGCCGAGAACATTACATTGTCTCTTCGGTCGACTTGCGGGTTTGTGCGCATAACTTTGTCATTTCTAATCAACTTGGACCACGACCACCCCCATCACACACCTCACTCACTCCACTAACCTCACACCAAATTGCGTTTCATTCTAAGCACATTTGGTTGTTCATTTTTCTGTTTTTTCTCAAGGGTTTCTCGGCTTGGCCGAGATCCGAGGGCCTAACTGATCTATTGTGTGTTCTAGTGACCGAGCAAGGGCTAGACCCCAACATTTAGTATTAGAGCATAGGAGGGCCCCGTGGAGTGCTAAAAATCAAGTTAGTTTGGTTTTCCAAACTCATTTGGATGGCTGCACCTTAAAGCCTAAAACCGGGTTTCATTGCTCACCTATTCGGGTTATTAATTTGCTTGCGGTTTCTTTGTTTTATTTCCGATTTCTTTTGAGCAAAATCATCTCCAGCATATTTCTTGAGTTGTTAAACATCTAAGCATGAAGAAATGTCAGCCCTTAGACTCCATTTTCGTGGCTGCAAATTCCTTCCCCTTTTGGTTAAACAAATGCTAGCCACTTTAGTACTTGTTGTCTTCTTTTCTATTTCGGGAACAACACTTTGTCTTGCTGTGTTTTAACACTTCCAGCACCTCACATGACTTGTTAAGTACTTAAACATGCATGTTTAGCTTTAAAATCGTATGGTTAGCTTGATGG
>JAJTVC010003111.1:0-21890 GCA_022433055.1 Begonia peltatifolia | reverse complement strand
TCTCGGTTCCTTCTTCCATAACCCGAGCTCGGAGAAGGAAGAGATAATAGGGCCCTATGGAGAATGTTACACCCCATTTTCTATGGTGCATAAAGGCTAGGGCCAAGTGGCCCAACGGAGAGGAGCAGCTGGGCTACTCCTCGGGTGCGCAACAGCATGAAGCGCACGATGGGCGCGCGGCCCGCAATGGGCGCGGCAGATGGGCGCGCGGCCCACAAAGACACACAAAGTGCGCCGGCCATGAGGCAAACATGGGCCAAAGAGCAGATCCGTGAAACTATGCAAGTAAGTGCTAAATTGGCTAAGTGTTGGGCAGGACATTTAGTGAGCAGGCAGTTACAAGCACGCGGTGTGCAGGCGGGGCGCACGCGGCGAGCGGCTGGCGTACGCGGTGCGCGCAGCCGGGGCGTTACGCTCCAGCAGGGCGCTGCAGTTATGAGCACGCGCAGTTGGCGCACACGGAGCGCACACGGACTGGACACGGTTTGGGGATAGCCGTTGGGGCGTTACGGCAGGTGACATAGCCGTTGGCGCGCGGACATAGCCGTTGGTGAGGCATTACACCTCGGCAGCTAGCCGTTGGCGCGGGGCATTACAAGCGCGCGCGGTATGCGGCAAGCACGCGGGACGGACACGGCGTGCCAGATGGGCGTTGGCGCAGGGCGCTGGGCGCGGGATGCTACCTTCAGATGGGGCGCACTGGGCAGGCTGGCGACCGAGCCCTGGCGCACGCGGCAAGCATTGATGGCGCGCGGCGGGCATTCATGGTGCGCGCGGCCAGCATTGAAGATAGGCATCCGATGAGCATTTAGTGTCCAATTTAAGACATGGCTCGGCCATGAGTTGTATATAAGCCTCTTGAGACACCAAGCTAAAGGTATCCGACAAAGGAGTTCCTTAGCTATTGTGGTGTGCCTTGAGTGAGTGTCCTAGTCTTTTTATTTGGAATAGAAAAGAGGGTTGGAAGGTTTTGCTCCCGTAAACACTTGTCTCTTGTGCAATTCGTTCCGCAAGCACCGAAGGAGGAGGAAGGCTGGTCAAGTCGGGGACTTGGCGCCGCACATCCCACCGAGAAGGCGAAAAATTCTAGGTGCGAGAATTGGGGGTGTGACAGAGAATGTGGTCAGAAATCCATAATAGAGTCCGACCACAACAACCGAATTGATTATCTTCATGCATAAGGATACTAGATTACCTAGTATAAAAGATTAGAAAATCATAACAAACCCACCTTTTTCTTTTCTATTGCAATTTATATATTATTATATTAAGATTTTTTAATCTTTCTATCTATATAGAAATAGAAACAGTAGCCTAGAAACAGTAATCTTTCTGGCACGCCGTGTCCGTCCCTCGTGCCTATCGCGTACCGCACGCGCTCGTGACGGCCGCGCCAACGGCTAGCTACCGAGGTGTAACGCCCCACCAACGGCTATGTCACCTGCCGTAACGCTCCAACAGCTATCCCCAAGCCGTGTCCAGCCCGTGTCCGCTCCGTGTGCGCCAACTGCGCGCGCTCATAATTCCAGCGCCTTGCTGGAGCGTAACGCCCCGACTGCGCGCACCGCGTGCGCCAGCCGCGCGCTGCGTGCGCCCCGTGTGCACACCGCGTACGTGTAACTGCCTGCTCAGTAAATGTCCTGCCCAACAGTTAGTCAATTTAGCACTTACTTGCATATCTTCACGGATCTGCCCTCTGCCCCATGTCTACTTCATGGCCTGCGCACTTTGTGCGTATTTGTGGGCCGCGCGTCCATCTGCCGCGCACCCGAGGAGTAGCCCAGCCCCTCCTCTCCTGTTGGGCCAATTGGCCCTTGCCGTCATGCATTATGGGAAGTGGGGAGTAACAATCCACCCCCACTAAATGAGTGATCATGTGGGAAGTGTTTATTTTTTTAGACATCTCTTATGCTTTGGGCTTCTTTTCCAATCATTGCTTCTTCATCAACACTTAGTAATATTATGGCTCGTTGCGCATCTTGTGATGATTCCTTTTCTTGGATGTCTTTGATTAAAATTTGTAGTCTTTTGTTTATCTTCTTTTTTCTGGATCTCGTCATTGGTGCTCCTATGTTCATCAATAGATCTTGACTCCCTATTGTTTCTTGATTATCTTTGGTTGCTCCTTTGACTACATCAGTACTCTTCTGCGGGAATGTCACGACACTTTATGGGCCGGTCATGCAGAATGGCAGCAGACTTATGCCCTCTTGAAGAGAGGATACTACTGGCCCCAAATGAAGAGTGATGTTATGCAGTACACCAAGACCTGTTTGGTGTGCCAACATGACAAGGTAGAAAGAAACAAGATTGCGGGTCTACTGGAACTTTTACCAGTACCAGAGATACCTTGAGGGAGTGTTTCCTTGGATTTCATCACGAACTTGCCATCTGCCAACGAATTTGAAGCAATATTAATGGTTGTCGACCGATTTTCTAAGTATGCCATGTTTATTGCTGCTCCGAGACACTGTCCTGCAGAGACAACGACCCCACTATTCTTCAAGCATGTAGTGAAGCTATGGGGAATTCCTCAAAGCATTGTCAGTGATAGAGATCCCTGATTCACTGGGTCCTTTTGGGTGGAACTATTTCAGCTATTTGGATCTAGTTTGAATATCTCTTCTAGCTATCACCCCCAAACAGACGGTCTAACGGAACGCTTCAGCTGCTTACTTGAAGAATATTTGCGGCATTTCATCAATACTAATCAGGAAAGTTGGCCGAGTCTACTTGATGTGGCGCAATTTTGTTTTAACTGTCAGAAGAGCTCTTCAATGGGAATTTGTCCATTCGAAGTGGTTTGCGGGAGACAGCCGATCATGCCCCACACCTTAGAAAAACCTTATTTTGGAAAGAGCCCGAATACATACAACTTCTCTAAGGAATGGAGGCACAATGTGGAGATATCTCGCGCATATCTGGAACGAGCCTCCAAACATATGAAGAAGTGGGCGGACAAGAAGTGGCGGCCAATGGAGTTTATTGCTGGAGATTTGGTGCTGGTTAAGTTGCTACCTGAACAACTTCGTTTTAGAGGGAAGAAAGACAAAAGACTTATCAAAAAATATGAAGGGCCTATTGAAGTCATCGAGAAGGTCGGAAGAACGTCCTACAGAGTTAACTTGCCAGCATGGCTCAAAATTCACCCAGTGATCCATGTCAACAACTTAAAACTCTACCATCAAGACGACGAAGACAAGGAAAGAAACGACATCACCAAGCCAAATCTCCATCAACAACCAGAAGAAGAAGGAAGTTGAAGAAGTCCTTGCAGATTGAAGCATTAAAGTAGGTCGACGACAATACCATGAATATCTCATTAGATGGAAAGCACTAGAAGACCACGACATATATTGGGAAAAGGCAGAAGACTTGAAGAATTCAAAACAGAAGAAGATCAAAGAATTCAAGGAGAAGCGGAGTTGACAAGGACGTCAACAGCTCAAATAGGGGAGGATGTCAAGGTCCGGTGATATGAATGCCACATCGGTTAGGTGGGGTGGTCTTGGGTGGTGTATATATGGGTTCATAAACCTCCCCCCTTGAGCTAGCTTTTGAGGTGGAGTTAGACGGGTTCATATCATATGGTATCAGAGTCATCCCCACTCTTGTCACCTGTTACTCCCCACTTCCCATAATGCATGAAGGCAAGGGCCAATTGGCCCAACAGGAGAGGAGGAGCTGGGCTACTCCTCAGGTGCGCGACAGATGGGCGCGCGGCTCACGAAGACGCACAAGGTGCACAGGCCATGAAGCAGACATTGGCCAGAGGGCAGATCCGTGAAAATATGCAAGTAAGTGCTAAAGTGTTGGGCAGACCATTTACTGAGCAAGCAGTTACACGCACGCGGTGTGCACACGGGGCGCGCGGTTGGCGGACGCGGTGCGCGCAGCCAGGGCGTTACGCTCCAGCAAGGCGCTGGAATTATGAGCGCGCGGAATTGGTGCACACGGAGCGGACACGGACTGGACGCGGCTTGGGGATAGCCGTTGGGGTGTTATGGCAGGTGACATAGCCGTTGGCGCGCGGACATAGCCGTTGGTGGGGGCGTTACACCTCGGCAGCTAGCTGTTGGCGCGGTCGTTACGAGCGCTCGCAGTACGCGATAGGCACGCGGGACGGACACGGCGTGCCAGATGGGCGCTGGGCGCGGGAGGCACTCTTTAGTCGGGGTGCGCGGGGCAGACTGGCGACCGAGCCTTGGTGCACGCGGCACGCATTGATGGCGCGCACGCGGCGGACATTGATGGCGCGCGGCGAGCATCAATGCTGCGCGCGGCGGGCATTCAAGGCGCGCGCGCAGCTGACATTCAAGAGGGGCATCCGAGGATATTAAGTGAGGCCTACACATTGATGTCCATTGTAACTTATGGCTGGACCATTTTGTGTATAAAAGCCTTAGGAGCCACCAAGCTAAGGGTATCCGGGAAAGGAATTCCTAGAGCTGTTGTGGTGTGCCGTGAGCGAGTTTCCTTGTCTTTTTATTTGGAATAGAAAAGAGGGTTGAGAGGTTTTGCTCCCGTAAACACTTGTCTTACTTTCTAGTTCAATTCTGCAAGCACAACGAGGACGAAGGCTGGTCAAGTCGGGGACTTGGCGCCGCACTTCCCACCAAGGAGGCAAAAATTCTAGGTGCGAATTTGGAGGTGTGACAACTGGTATCAGAGCTAGGCAGCCACAAATCAAGCATGGAATCTCTAGAGCAAGGAACCTTGGAGGCAATTGTTGCGAGGCTCGACGTGTTGGAGAGCCTTGTCGGCACATCAATGGCAACCTTGGAGGATCAGCCATTGTTGGTAGATGTCCGGTTGATGAAGAAGGAAATGGGCGATTTCCAAGCATCAGTTGGTGCGGACAACTTAGCTATCGAGCAACATGTCGCAGACATGGTTGATCGGATAGACAAGGAACTTGCCCGGATAGGTAAGAATGTGGTTGGAGGCTCGAGCCGGAGACTAGCTACCTCGGTGGCACAATTCAAGGTACCGGAGCCTAAACCTTATAATGGCAACCGCAATGCGAAGGAATTGGAGAATTTCCTTTGGCCGCGAGCATCGAAGAGGAGAGCCAAGTCATGATTGCAAGCATGTACTTGGGTGGCGATGCAAAACTATGGTGGCGCCAAAACCAAAATCGGGAGCCACCTATCGACACATTTGAGGCACTGGAGGGCGAGCTCAAAGACCGATTCTTACTGCTCAATTCGGAATGGACCGCGAAGGAGGCGATAAGAAAGCTGCGACAAACGGGCACGGTACGTGACTATGTCCGAGAGTATAGCTCACTTTTACTCGACATTTCAACTATGCATGAGGACAACAAGCTATTCAACTTCATGGCGGGGCTTCAACCGTGGGCACAAGCGGAGTTGAGGCGCCAGTGTGAAGGATGTGCGGACAGCAATCTCCATTGCTGAGAGTCTTGTGGACTACAAGACCGCACCTTCAACAGAGCGAAGGAAAGACAAGGATGACAAACGTGGAAACAAGGCAAGTGGAGGGAGTTCGGACAAGGGAAAGGCAACTCACAAGGCTTCAAGTTCTAAGGGACCTTGATCACTCCCAAAAGAAGAAGACAAGGTGCTTCCTATGTGGCAGCTCACACTATGCAAGAGAATGCCTGAGGCGCGAGGCATTGTCCGCGGTGCGCGCACAAGGGGGTGAATCCGAGGAGGAGCCGCGGGTGAACCCCATTCAGCTAGTCAGTGCAATATCAAGTGGAGGCGCGGGGCCAACACAAAAGGGGTTAATGTATGTCGAAGTAAAGATCCAAGGGAGATGGATCCGAGCAATGTTGGACACCGGGGCGACCAACAACTTTATCTCGAGCGAGAAGGCGAGAGAGCTTGGCTTGGAGCTAGCCAAGTGTGACACGAGAATTATGGCTGTCAACTCGGGAGCACAGCCTATTAAAGGTACGACTAAACCTTTGATGAGCGTGGGATAGTGGCGACGGGAGTGTCCACTCATGGTGGTCCCACTAGATGATTTTGAGCTTATTTTGGGGCTCGAATTCTTTCGGCAATCCAAGGCGATGGTCTTGCCACATCTTGGCGTATTGGTGATCCAAGATGACCTAGCACCATGCATGGTAAAGACAGAGACACGCGGAAGTAACATTATGCAGTCATCTCTTCAACTTAAGGCAGGGCTCAAGAAGGGTGAGACTACCTTTCTGGCGACGTTGAGGGAGGTCAAGGAGGACCAGACTAGCAAGGTGCCTGAAGAAGTGCTACAAGTACTCAAGGAGTACGAGGATGTGATGCCATCGGAGCTACCAAAGAAGCTTCCACCGAGGCGCGGTGTGGATCACAAGATTGAGCTAGAACCCTGGGCGGTTCCACCAGCACAAGCACCTTACCGCATGTCACCTCCAGAGTTGGCGGAACTACAGAGGCAATTGGACGAGCTGTTGGAGGCGGGTTACATCCAACCGTCCAAAGCGCCATATGGGGCGCCGGTGCTATTCCAAAGAAAGAAGGATGGGGCGCTTTCGATGTGCGTGGACTACCGAGTGCTAAACAAGGTGACCATCAACGGATGGACCGCGCCCACCAAGGTAACCGAGTTGAGATCTTTTTTGGGTCTAGCTAACTACTACCGCAGATTCATTGCGCACTACTCCAGAATAGCAAGCCCATTGACAGACTTGTTGAGGAAGGAGCACACTTGGCAATGGGCGGACTCACGCCAAGAAGCATTTGAGCAACTCAAGCAAGCGGTGACTTCCGAACCGGTGTTGAAGTTGCCGAATTTTGCAGCACCATTTGAAGTGCACACCGATGCGTTAGACAGGGCTATTGGAGGGGTTCTAACACAAGACGGGCATCCAGTGGCATATGAGAGCCGCAAGCTCAAGGGGGCGGAAGAGAGGTATTCGGCCCATGAGAAAGAGATGGTGGTGGTAATCCATTGCCTTATGACATGGAGGCACTATTTGTTGGGAACCAAGTTCGTGGTAGTGACGGACAATGTCGCCAACACATATTTCCGGACGCAGAAGAAGTTGTCAGCCAAGCAAGCACAGTGGCAGGAATTCTTGGCTGAGTTTGACTTCGATTGGTTGCACAAGGCGGGCACGGAGAATAGGGTGGCCGATGCCCTGAGTCGAAAGACACACGAAGAGACCGTGGCATCCATCACTAAGGTACAATCTAACCTTGTTGATGAAATCAGGGAAGCTGCAAAGAAGGATCCAGTATATATTCGGATGGCAATCCAAGTCAAAGAAGGCCTGGTTCGAAGATATTGGCTAGATGACGGCTTGTTGAGAGGCCGAGGCAACCGGATACTTGTTCCTAGTGCGGGAGGCATCCGGCAGCGCATATTGAGGGAGACTCACGACACCCGATGGGCGGGCCATCCTGGCATCGAGCTCATGACAACACTTTTGGCTCGGACTTACACCTGGCCAAGAATGGGAGAAGACGTAGAGTTGTACGTCAGGACTTGTCTAGTGTGCCAAGTAGACAAGACGGAAAGGAAGAAGGAAGCCGGGCTATTTCAACCTCTTCCAATCCCGGAGAAGCCGTGGGATTCGGTTTCAATGGACTTCATCATGGGCTTTCCATCAATAGGGAGGATGGGAACTATCATGGTCGTGGTGGATCGGTTCTCCAAGTATGCTATATTCATGGGAGTGCCGAAGGGGTGTTCAGTACACGATGCGGCGGAGCACTTTTTGAAGGGAGTGGTAAAGATATTTGGACTCCCCCATGAGATCATCAGTGACAGGGATCCGAGGTTCACAGGCAAATTTTGGACAACATTGTTCAAATTATTGGGGACGGAGCTCAAGTTTTCTACAGCAAATTGCCCTCAAACCGACGGGCAAACGGAGCGCATTAATGCATTACTCGAGGAGTACTTGCGGCATTTCGTGTCGGCTACCCAAAGGAATTGGTTGGAGCTATTGGATGCTGCCCAATTTTCTTATACATACACAAGTCCTCATCGACCGAAATGAGTCTAGCGGAGCTAACACTCGGAGTTCAGCCGGCCACACAACTAGTGATCACACAAAGTAGGGAGGAGCGGGGCTCTTGCTCGACCGTGTATCAATATGCCATGGACCGGAAAGAACTTATTGAGCAAGCCCGAGATAGCTTGGCAAAGGCACAACGTCGGATGAAGAAGTATGCCGATGGGAGGAAGAGGATGCTAGAATTCAGGGAAGGGGACAAGGTTCTCTTGAAACTCACTCCACAACTTGGGAAGAAAGTCAAGGATTGGGGATTCCACAAAGGGCTACTTCTGTAATAACCCGGAAATTTCGAATTTTATCTTTAATTTTTGGAATTTTTGTTTGGTCCCGGTCGGATTTTTGAGAAATATTTCAACGGAAAATATTTAAATTATAAGGCTCGAGGCCTACTTTTGCGATTGGTTTTCGGAATTTAAAGTCGGGAGGTCGAGAAGTTACGAGATTTCGGACGATTGAAACACGTGAGGGCAGTTTTGTAATTTGGTATAAAAAAAAAAAAGAAATTGAAAATTTTAACAAAACAACTGAACGGCTCGTGAAGCCGTTCAGTGTTCTGTTCTTTCGCCAAAGCCGAGAGAAGGCGACTGAGGCGAGTGAGGGGCCGAGCGGGAGATTGAGGAACGGAGAGCGAGTGGCTGGCGAACGACGGCAGAGTGCGATGCTGGGAGCTCCGACGAACTGAGTGAAGGTGTTGGTGTACCCTTTCCCGAGCTGAAAGCCAACGGTGAGCTTTCTGTTCAAGATTAATTCGGCCGAGCCTTAATGCTCGTTTTGTTTTTTTTTTCTCTCATGCTTTTTTTCTCCGATGTTGATGAAATTGCTGAGCGTTCTGTCGAAGAGAGGGTCTGCGTGTAAGAGAGTGGGTGCTTATGGGAGGGAGAAAAACCGAGGGGAGGGGTTGAGTCGGAATTTAGGTTCAAGCCCAAATTTTCTGACTTTAGTTCTGATTATACTAAATTGAAGCGAATGTGATTGTCTGTACATAGGGATTCTTGGAGTTTAAATTGAAATCAAAACAGAGGCCTTTTTTTAAAGAACAGGTTCTGTTTTTGGCTTATTCGGCCTACCTACGGTTAATCATTTTAAATTCGGTTTTTGTGGGATAAATTAGGTAGTTAGGGGAACCTATGGCCGCTGGAATCGTTCGATTCCGATATCCGACGCAAAAGTTATGCGCGTCGGAAGTTTAGGCCGAATTTTGGTCCAAGTCAAATTTGCGAGCGTTATTCATGGAAATTTGACGTGTGAGTGTATCATAGCCATTTTTGATGCATATAACTAGTTGGGAGTGAGTTTTGGTTGAAGGGAAGTGAAAATGTGAAATTTTAATAAAATGGCAGATTCGGTTATTGGCATTTTTCGCCTATCTGCGGCTTACCGATTTAAAATCCATTTTAGGATGTTAAACTAGGTTCCTAAGGGAACGTTTAGCCACTTGAATCGTTTGATTCCGTTGACGGACGCAAACGTTATGCGCATCCGAACGTTGAGCTGGTATTCGACCAAACCAAACCAATGGACCGTGTTAGTTGGAATTTAATGAGTGTAATTAGATAAGGTTATTTTTAGCTAATTGGTAAATGTTGGGAGAAATACTGATGAGAAATTGGTTGTGTTTTAGGTTGAGGCTTTCGGTTGGCGAAACTGTGTATCGAGCGAGCTTAGGACGCCAGGTAAGTAGTGCATGCATGTGTTTTGCCCAAGTGGGCCTACACTGTAGAACTTTAGTGTTTATGTGATTGATTGCGGTGTGTGTGCGTATTGTGTGACATGCATCATATTTTTTTTAAACGGGAACGAAAATAATTTTTAGCATGCTTTGATGTATGAGGTGAGACGTGTGGCGGTGGTACCGCGGATCCCGCTAGTGTGCGGGCCGGTGCTTCACCAGTCGCGGATCCTACTCGAGGGGTGGGCCGGCTGGGCCGTCATGCGGCGTGAAAGTGTTGACGGTGAGAATATGGGCAGTGGTACCGCGGATCCTACTAGTGTGTGGGCCGGTGCAACACCAGTCGCGGATCCTACTCGAGGGGTGGGCCGGCTGGGCTGTCGCGAAACGCGTGTGTGTGGCAACTGTGGCCCCGTGCTGGGGAGGCTGGGACGGGGGCGACGTGTCAGGGTGTAGAGTGGCGCGAGGTACACCCTTACCCTGATGTGGTTGCCGTGTGGTGATGCGTGGGTGTAGCTTGTGGGCCTCGTTGCTGGGGAGTCCGGGACGGTGGCGACGTGTTAGGGTGTAGGGTGGCGTGAGGTTCCTCCTTACCCTGGTGCGGCTGCGCTACGCGTCACAGATGTGACAACATGAGTGTGAGTGTAGAGACTGCATGTGATAGGATTGCATTGTCGGCTTTTACTTTCATATCGCATTACTTATTGAGCGTTAGGCTTATGATGTGTGTTCTGTGGTGTAGGTGCTGACGATACCGCTGGTGAGCCTCGAGTGCCTAGTCCTGAGGCGTAGGATGGTTGGCGGCGTGCGACTGTGGCACCGGATGGTGGACTTTTGTTAGGGCGACCCGACCCGTGGATATGGTAGGTTGTGGCCTGGTCGGTTTGTGGGTTTTCTTTCTTTTGCGGTGGTTATGTACGGAGGATGGGATTGATTGTTGTATATGCGTCAGTGTATAGGTGTATATGGAGTGCGTGTGATTTTGGTGACGTACGCGGATATTTTCCATGTTAGAGTATGTTATTTCTCTATACTGGAGACTTTCTTCATTTGTATTTGACGGATTTTCGTCGCCTTCTTACTCTGATTTGGGTTGGGATGATTTCTCTGGATGATGGATAGGTAAATATTGTTGGATTTTGGTGAATTGTGTGCAGGGTTAAATTTTGGGGTAGCCAGTTTTTAGGCGGTACTCTGCCGAAATTTCGGGAGAGTGGTTGAGGTTCGAGAGGATACGAAATAGGTCAAGGTGTGTGTATGATGAATGCTAGAGGAGTTCATATGAGTGTGGATGTGCGGCGTGATCGCAGGTGCGCGGGGCACGCGGCCCTGTGGGTGCACACGGGTCATGCGGCGCCGGGTGAGGGCGTGCGCGCGGACGTGCTGTACAGAGGCAGGGTGCGTGGGGCACGCGGCGCTGTGAGCGTGCGCGAGATACAGTGACGTTGGGTTGGCACCTGTGGCACCGCGGTGGTGTACGCGGGGTGTCGGAGTGGGGACGTGAGTGCTTGGGACCGGACTGGGTAATTCGTGGGGAGCGTGGGGTTCTTTCCTAGGATTTCAAGTCTTACCGTTTTATCTCAAATTGTTTTAAATGGTTTTCTTTTCCGCTGCGTAGTTTTATGTTGAGGACTTCGTGTTTCCTCTTCGGGACGCGAGTTGTTTTTTTGAATCGAGTCGAAAAATTTTCATACTCACAAATGTGCTTTTGAAAATGATTTGAAAACGAAAGGGGTATTGAATTGAGTTAGTTGTGTCAAGTGTTAGTGTGTGTGTGTAGTGTGTAGATGCACTGTAGCGCACCGGGGACGTGTGGGTTCTCGGGGTGTTACAACTTCCAAGATATGAGGGACCATTTGAGGTTACTAAGAGAGTTGAATCGGTAGCCTATCGATTGCAACTTCCGGAGAGGCTCAAACTCTATCCGACCTTCCATGTAAGTTTTCTTAAACCTTATCATCAGGGGGATCGGTTACAAGTGCAAAGGGCCCCATCCGGAGTGCGGGTGGAATTCTCAAAGAAGATCGCCAAAATCCTTGATCACCGAACCATGCGGGGCAGCAAGAAGGATGAGCGGAGAGAGTTTTTACTGCAATGGGAAGATGAAGAGGAGGCCACATGGGAGAGAGACATCAACCTATGGCAATTCGAGGAGCAAGTCACCAACTACCTGACTTGGGTGTCGACGAGGCTGTCGACTTCATTTGGTGGGGTTGATTGTTACTCCCCACTTCCCATAATGCATGAAGGCAAGGGCCAATTGGCCCAACAGGAGAGGAGGAGCTGGGCCACTCCTCGGGTGCACGGCAGTTGGGCGTGCGGCCCACGAAGACGCACAAGGTGCATGCTGTCAGCCCGACAATAAGATGGCGCGCGCATGTGGCATGGAGTTAGCTTTTGATCCATGCCCATGGCCAGAATCAGTTAAAGGCAGCCGAGCTAGTACTGGGGGCTAGCTCACAAGTGTGCTGGGAGGGGCAGCACACGCCTCAGCAAGGATTGATGCTCGAGGGCCGAAGAGTCGGAACAGGTGGGCAGCGGCATGCACACCAAAAAGGGCCAGCCGAAGGGTTAGCGCATGCCGGGTGCTGGCACGCAAAGGCCATGCACACGGTGAGCTGGACATGGGCAAGTCAGCTGATAGGCCAACTGATGTGAAGAGCTTGACATGGGCAAGTCGGCTGATAGGCCAACTGATGTGATGAGCTTGACATGGGCAAGTCGGCTGATGGGCCAACTGATGTGATGAGCTTGACATGGGCAAGACAGTTGATGGCCCAACTGATGTTACAATCAGCTGATGTGCAAGTGACAGGCTGCATGCACGGAAGCCACGTCAGACGGGCAAGATAGCTGATGTGCCATCTGATGGTACAGTCAGCTAATGTGCAAGAAATGGGCTGCAGGGAAGCTGTGGTAGGCACGTGACAGTGTCAGCCGAGCCTTATATGGCTTAGGCAACAAGTTTTGTATGCTTATAAATAGAGAGCTTGTTAGGCATTGAGACCACGATTTGTGTGAGTCCTTTGCTAGTTGTTGCATTGAGTTGTAAGTTTCCTTTTGAGTTAATAAAAAGGTTGAGAGTGGTTCTCGTAAAGCATTGTGTCTCCCCTCTCTCTTCTTGCTCGATTGTGCTTGTTCCATCTCGGTTGACACTCGTGTGGGAAATTGGCTGAGCTAAGTGAGCGACTTGGCTGCCATCGCAAGGCGCTAGCTCATGAAAAAGTTAGGCCGTGTGACAGTTGGTATCAGAGCCAGGTTTAAAAGCTTTCAGTGAGAATTTTGCGCACACGATGAACGAAGTTAGAGAGCGGCTGACTTCGTTGGAGGAGCTAGTAGGAGCTCCCGGTGAAGAGGAACAAAGGGTTAGCTTGTTTGAACTGACCCGGCAGCTTGCTGAAAGAATCCAAACAATGGAAGTTTCTCTCGACACTCTGAGGAGAGACTTCTTCTTTGGAGTAGAATCGGCTAATGCAAGAAGCAATGGAATGAATGTTTCCATTCAGGACCTTGAGGGCAATGTCCAATCTCTTGAAGTGGATGTGGACCTTATCAAACGTGCTATAAGTGGCACAATGGATCGCGGTGCTTCTCAGAAAGTAAAAGTTCCAGAACCAAAGTCTTATGGGGGGCGTCGAAATGCCAAAGAGTTGGAAAATTTTATTTGGGATATGGAGCAATATTTTGGCGGTGCTCATATTCCAGAAGAGGAGAAAGTTACCATCACAACAATGTACTTGACGGAGGATGCCAAGCTGTGGTGGAGAACTCGATTGGCGGATGATTTGGCTGCTGGCAGGCCAAAGGTAGACACGTGGGAGAAGTTGATAAAAGAACTAAAGGATCAATTCCTTCCCCTTAACACAGCTTGGGTGGCAAGGGAGTCCCTAAAGAAGCTAAGGCACACGGGGGTGTTAAGGGACTATGTCAAGGAATTCACTTCGTTAATGCTGGACATTAGAGACATGTCGGAGGCAGATAAGCTATTCAACTTCTTATCTGGTTTGCAATTGTGGGCGCAGGCCGAGCTAAGGAGGCAAGGAGTGAAAGACTTGACTTCAGCTATCGTAGCAGCTGAAAGTTTAATCGACTTCAAACAATCCTCGGTGGCACCTAGCACTGTGGATAACAAGAAGAAAAAGGAGAAGAATGCTAAAGCTTTTCCAAAAAGAGACGGCAAAAAGTTTGAAGGCAAGGGCCCTAAGTCTAATGATGCTGGTAAGTCCACTGGTGGGTTTAACAAAAGCAACAAATGATGTTTTATTTGCAATGGGCCCCATCAAGCAAAAGAGTGCCCGCGGAGGGAAAGACTCAATGCCATGGCATTGGAGGAAGGCCAAACCTCAATGCATGGAGATGAAGGGGTGTCAAGGGTCAACCCGCTTCAATTACTAAACACCTTGGAACAGCAATATCCTTCCGGAGGATTGATGTACCTAACGGTGATGTTAAATGGCAAGGAGGTCCGAGCCATGTTGGATACGGGTGCAACCAACAATTTCTTGTTGGAAAGGGTTGTGGCAAAACTTGGCATTGTGCTAAATGCAAGCAACTGCAAGATGAAGGCCGTCAACTCCGGTGCAATGCCAGTCCGTGGGGGAGCCGTAACCAAACTCGAAGTGGGACATTGGTCAGGTGATGTAAAGCTAACGATAGTCTCACTTGACAACTTTGATTTAATCCTTGGGATAGATTTCTTTGTCCGTGCCAAGGCGACGTTAATGCCGCACTTATGCGGCCTGATGATCAACGATGAGAAGGCGCCGTGCTTTGCTCAGGCCGAGTTTTACACTCTCATTTCTTGATGGGCGCAATACACGGGTTGGTCGTGTCTCATCAAAGGCAAAGCTAGTCGGGGGCAGCTAGCTAAGGTATGCGAGGCGGGGACCGAGCATACATCAGTCCAACATGTGGGAAGATGGCACGGTGGGTTGATATCTGACACGGTGCGTGGCAGGAGCACGTAGCACGTGGTGGCCGAGGATGGCACTGAGCAGGCGCGGTACAAAGCCAGACGTGGGCAGTTATATCTCACGAGTGATGCTAGATGTGCGGGATGCCAAGGAGGATGCTTGAGTGGGCAAAGGGCAGAGCCGGGCTGTGCACAACTCCGAGGGGCATGGGCGCGCACACAGTCGAAACATGTGGGATTGAGGTGCTGAGAGGGCAGCACCACTGGACGCATCGGATGCGGACAGGACTAAGTGGCCGAGAAGGGCACGGGGCCAGGCGCCCAAAGAAGGAGCAGCAGCTGGGCTACTCCTCGGGCGCGCGCGGCAGCGAAGATGGGCGCGGCCCATGTGGGCGCGCGGCCCACGATGGGCGCGCAGCAGCTGGGCGCGCGGCCCACCAAGACACACTGGGTGCGCAACCCATGAGGCAGACATGGGCTAAGAAGGCAGATCCGGGGGATTTACCGAAAGTGCTGAAATGGCTAAGTGTTGGGCGAGCATTTAGTGTGCGGGAGTTGCACGCAGCACTCGGCTGGCGCATGTGATGCGCGCAGCCACGGCGTTACACGCCATCAAGGCGCTGGATTTATGAGGGGCGCGCAGGTGGCGCACGCGGAGCAGACGCGGCTTGGTGATAGCCGTTGAGCAAGCGTTACGGTTTGGGGATAGCCGTTGGCGCACGAGCGTTACGCTCGGACATAGCCGTTGGTGGGGCGTTACACCTCGGCAAGCTAGCCGTTGGAACGGGGCGTTAGGCGCGCACGAGACACGACAGGCACGCGGGACGAACACGGCGTGCTGGTTGGCGCTGGCGCAGGGCGCCAGGCGCAGGTTGCATGGTTCCAGGCAAGGCGCAGGTGGGCAAGCCTCGCGGCCAAGCAGGAGCACATGGGAGTGCATTGAAGGCACCCGAGCAGCAAGCATTGATGATGCGCGCCCGGCGGGCATTGATGGCGCGAGCGCGGCGGGCATTGATGGCGTGCGAGCGGCAGGCATCAATGGGGCGCGCAGCGGGGCTTTGATGACATGCAACCGAAGGGCATTTATGTGGGGCACATTTATGCCAAGTTAGATGGCCGGGCCATCATGTATATTTGTATATATACACCTCTTGAGACACCGAGCCAAGGGGGTGAAATCCGAGAAAGGATCCTTGTGCTATTGTGTGGTGTTCCTCGAGCGAGTTCCTAGTCTTTATGTTCGGAATGTAAAGAGGGTTGGGGGTTTTCCCCGTAAACACTTGTGTCGCTCAGTTTGTTATTCCGCATCTACAATGGGAGAAGGCTGGTCAAGTCGGGGACTTGACGCCGCACACCCAACAGAGGTGAAAAATTTCGCGGTGAGAAATTGGGGGTGTGACACCGAGTATATCTGCCAAGGTTGGCAGAAGAAAGAAGAGTTGTCTCCCAAGCAGCTCAAGGCGGGTTTGAAAAAGGGGGCGACTACTTACTTGGCAGCGTTCATTGAAATGAAAGCAGATCAGGTTATGGAGGTACCTGATGAGGTGGCCGAGGTGCTGGACGAATTCAGGGATGTGATGCCTGTTGAATTGCCCCCACATCTACCACCTAGGCGTGCAGTGGACCATCGAATAGAGCTTGAGGTAGGAGCTCGACCGCCGGCCCAAGTCCCGTACAGATTGGCCCCTAGAGATTTGGTGGAATTGCAGAAGCAGCTTGATGAGTTGCTGGCTTCGGGATTGATCCAGCCATCTAAGGCGCCTTATGGTGCACCAGTGCTATTTCAGAAGAAGCAGGATGGCAGTCTGCGAATGTGCGTGGACTATCGAGCACTGAACAAAGTGACGGTGAAAAACAAGTATCCGGTTCCAAATGCGGCAGATTTGTTTGATCGATTGGCCAAAGCCAGTTATTTCACCAAGCTAGACCTGAGGTCAGGGTACTGGCAAGTTAGAATTGCGGAAGGAGATGAGGATAAGACTACTTGTGTGACCAGGTATGGGTCTTATAAATTCCTAGTAATGCCGATCGGTTTAACTAATGCCCCTGCTACGTTCTGCAACTTGATGAATGATGTCCTTTACGGAATGTTGGATAAATTTGTGGTGGTGTATCTTGATGATATTGTGGTCTATTCGGACAATTTGGCTAATCACGAGAGGCATTTAAAGCAAGTTTTCTCAAGGTTACGAGAATACCAGCTTTATGTGAAGAAGGAAAAGTGTGAATTTGCAAAGAAAGAGATCATGTTCTTGGGGCACCGTGTGAGCCATGGTGAGATTCGTATGGATGAGCGCAAAGTTAAGGCGATCCTCGAATGGGCTCCACCTACAAAGGTACCAGAACTTCGCTCTTTTTTGGGATTGGCTAACTATATCGCAGGTTCATTAAGGGCTACTCAAAGAAGACAAGCCCATTGACGGATCTTCTTAAAAAGGATCAGAAGTGGATCTGGTCCGATGATTGCCAAGATGCATTCAACAGACTTAAGGAAGCCATCTCAACAGAGCCAGTGTTGAGACTTCCGGACTTCGGGATGCCTTGTGAAGTCCACACAGATGCATCAGATAGGGCCTTGGGAGGGGTCTTGGTGCAAGATGGACACCCAGTTGCCTACTAAAGTCGAAAGTTGCGGGATGCAGAGCAGCGATATTCAGCGCATGAAAAAGAGATGGCTGCAATGGTGCATTGCCTCGACACATGGAGGCATTACTTTATTGGGGACTAAGTTCAAAGTGGTGACGGACAATGTAGCCAACACCTACTTCAAAACACAAAAGAAGTTGACGCCAAAGCAGGCGCGATGGCAGGAGTTTCTGGCTGAATTTGATTTTTTGTGGGAGCATAAGCCAGGAAGCCAAAATCATGTGGCTGATGCCTTATCTCGCAGGGAGATTCAAGACTATGTGGCTGCATTGACCTTGGTGCAGTCGACCATGCTCCAGCGCATTAAGGATCAAGCAACATGCGACCCAACATATATGAAGCTTGTACGAGATGTCAAGGAGGGCATTGCAAAAAGGTATTGGCTAGACTCAGATGTCTTATATGCTAAGGGTGGAAGAATATTGGTGCCTAGTACAGGGGGACTTAGGCAGGAGCTATTGAAGGAAACGCATGACACTCCGTGGGCAGGGCATCCTGGGGTGGAGAGAATGATGGCGTTGCTTCAGAAGAACTATACATGGCCGAAAATGTTAGACGACGTCGAGCTGCATGTGAAGACATGCTTGATATGCCAGCAAGACAAGATAGAAAGAAGGAAGGTGGCCGGATTGCTTCAGCCTCTTCCCACTCCCGGAAGGCCATGGGAGTCCATTTCGATGGATTTTATCACTGGGTTCCCAAAGGTGGATGGAAAACGATCCATCTTTGTGGTGGTGGACAGATTCTCCAAATATGCGGTCTTCATACCTGCACCGCATGCCTGCCCGGCAGATGTTGCTGCTGAGTTATTGTTCAAAAATGTGGTAAAGTATTTTGGCATGCCTAATGAAATTGTGAGTGACAGGGATGCTCGCTTTACAGGCAAGTTTTGGACCTCTCTGCTCAACATGATGGGAACGGAGCTGAAGTTCTCAACTGCAAATCACCCACAGACGGATGGGCAGACGGAACGCGTTAACGCGCTAGTTGAGGAGTATTTGAGGCATTTCGTTACTGCGAGCCAGCAAAATTGGGCTGAGTTGTTGGATGTGGCACAGTTCTGCTACAACATTCACCTGTCATCGGCAACAGGAATGAGCCCAGCAGAAATTGTGCTTGGCCAATGTCCAACAACCCCTCTTGAAGTAGCGTATTCAAAGCAGCAGGGTCAGTGCCCCGTAGCTTATAGATTTGGCCGAGACAAGCAAGAGCTAATCGACCAAGCAAAAAATAGCTTGGCCAAGGCGGCGAGACGGATGAAGAAGTATTCTGACCAGAAGCGGAGGGACGTGGAGTTCCAAGTTGGGGACATGGTAATGTTGAAACTAACACCCCAAATCTGGAAGAAGGTTACTAACAAAAGATATCACAAGGGGTTTGTCCAGAAGTATGATGGCCCTTTTGAAGTGATGAAGAAGGTGGGATCTGTGGCTTATCGGCTTAAGCTACCCGAACGATTGAAGGTACACCCCACTTTTCATGCGAGTTTTCTAAAGAAATTTCATGAAGATTTGTTAGGCAGGAGACAAGTTCGACGGGCACCGCCCATGGTCAGAAAACAATTTGACAGAATAGCGGAACGCATTCTTCACCATCGTACGCAAGCGAGAGAAAGATGAATAGGCGAACTGACTATTTGGTGCAATGGAAAAATAGCAGACTGGCGGAGGCTACATGGGAGCGAGATGTAACCTTGTAGCAGTTTGAGGCGTTGGTGCAGGACTACTTATCATCCCAGTCGATGAGGGCATCGACTTCAGCTAGTGGGGGTGGTTTGTCAGCCCGACAATAAGATGGCGCGCGCATGTGGCATGGAGTTAGCCTTTGATCCATGCCCATGGCCAGAATCAGTTAAAGGCAGTCGAGCTAGTACTGGGGGCTAGCTCACAAGTGTGCTGGGAGGGGGCAGCACACGCCTCAGCAAGGATTGATGCTCGAGGGCCGAAGAGTCGGGACAGGTGGGCAGCGGCATGCACACCAAAAAGGACCAGCCGAAGGGTTGGCGCATGCCGGGTGCTGGCACGCAAGGGCCATGCACACTGTCACACCCTTCTTCCCACAATGCATGAAGGCAAGGGCCAAGTGGCCCAAAGGAGGGGAGGAGCTGGGCTACTCCTCGGGCGCGCGGCGCGCGGCCCGCAATGGGCGCGCGGCAGATGGGCGCGTGGCCCACGATGACGCACAAGGTGCGCTGGCCATGAGGCAAACATGGGCCAAAGAGCAGATCCGTGAAGCTATGCAAGTAAGTGCTAAATTGGCTAAGTGTTGGGCAGGTCATTTACTGAGCAGGCAGTTACAAGCACGCGGCGCGCGGCTGGCGCACGCGGTGCGCGCAGCCGGGGCGTTATGCTCCAGCAGGGCGCTGCAGTTATGAGCGCGCGCAGTTGGCGCACACGGAGCGCACACGGACTGGACACGGCTTGGGGATAGCCGTTGGGGCGTTACGGCAGGTGACATAGCCGTTGGCGCGCGGACATAGCCGTTGGTGAGGCGTTACACCTCGGCAGATAGCCGTTGGCGCGGGGCGTTACGAGCGCGCGCGGTACGCGGCAGGCACGCGAGACGGACACGGCGTGCCAGATGGGTTCTGGCGCTGGGCGCTGGGCGCGGGATGCTACCTTCAGATGGGGCGCACTGGGCAGGCTGGCGACCGAGCCCTGGCGCACACGGCATGCATTGATGGCCCGCATGCGGCAAGCATTGATGGCGCGCGGCGGGCATCAATGCTGCGCGCAGCAGGCGCGCGGCGGGCATTCATGGTGCGCGCGGCCAGCATTGAAGATAGGCATCCGATGGGCATTTAGTGTCCAATTTAAGACATGGCTCGGCCATGAGTTGTATATAAGCCTCTTGAGACACCAAGCCAAAGGTATCCGATAAAGGAGTTCCTAAGGCAAGTTGTGGTGATCCTTGAGCGAGTATTCCTAGTCTTTTGTATTCGGAATAGAAAAGAAGGTTGGGAGGTTTTGCTCCCGTAAATACTTGTGTTAGTTCTACTCAATTCCGCAAAGCACCAACGAGGAGGAAGGCTGGTCGAGTCGAGGACCCGACGCCGCACATTCCGAAGGCAAAAATTCTTGGTGCGAATTTGGGGGTGTGACAACTGGTATCAGAGCAAGGCAAACACTAAACAAGCATGGAATCTCTAGAGCAAGGAACCTTGGAGGCAATTCTTGCGAGGCTCAACATGTTGGAGAGCCTTGTCGGCACATCAATGGCAACCTCGGAGGATCGGCCATTGTTGATGGAAGTTCGGCTGATGAGGAAGGAAATGGGCGACTTCCAAGCATCGGTAGGGGCGGACAACTTAGCTATCGAACAACATGTCGCGGACACAGTTGATCGGATAGACAAAGAGCTTGCCCGGATAAGCAAAAATGCGGTTGGAGGATCGAGCCGGAGACTAGCTACCTCGGCGGCACAATTTAAGGTACCGGAACCTAAACCTTATAATGGCAACCGCAACGCAAAGGAGTGGGAGAATTTCCTTTGGGACATGAAGCAATATTTCATGGCCGCAAGCATCGAAGAGGAGAGCCAAGTCATGATTGCAAGCATGTACTTGGGAGGCGATGCAAAGCTATGGTGGCGCCAAAACCAGAATCGGGAGCCACCCATTAGCACATTTGAGGCGCTGGAGAGCGAGCTAAAAGAAAGATTCTTACCGCTCAATTCGGAATGGACCGCGAAGGAGGCGCTAAGGAGGCTACGGCAAACGGGCACGGTACGTGACTATGTCCGAGAGTATAGCTCACTTTTACTCGACATTTCAAGCATGCATGAGGATGACAAGTTATTCAACTTCATGGCGGGACTTCAACCATGGGCGCAAGCTGAGCTAAGGCGCCATGGTGTGAAGGATGTGAAGGCGGCTATTTCCATTGCCGAGAGTCTTGTGGACTACAAGACAGCACCTTCGACGGAGAGAAGGAAGGGCAAGGACGATAGGCGCGGACAGAAGGCAAGTGGAGGAGGCTCGGACAAAGGAAAGGCAACTCACAAGACTTCGAGTTCTAAGGGACCTGATCACTCCCAAAAGAAGAAGACGGGGTGCTTTCTATGTGGCGGCTCACACTATGCAAGAGAATGCCCGAGGCGCGAGGCATTGTCCGCGGTGCGCACAAAAGAGGATGAACCCGAGGAGGGGCCACGGGTGAATCCCATCCAGCTAGTCAATGCAATATCCAGTGGAGGCACGGGGCCGACACCAAAGGGGCTAATGTATGTCGAGGTAAAGATCCAAGGGAGACGGATCCGAGCAATGTTGGACACCGGGGCGACCAACAACTTCATCTCGAGCGAGAAGGCGAGAGAGCTTGGCTTGGAGCTAGCCAAGTGTGACACAAAGATAAAGGCTGTCAACTCGGGAGCACAGCCAATTAAAGGTACTACTAAACCTTTGATGACTGTCACACGCCTATTTTTTTCGCTTAGGCTTGTGCGGCGCCGAGTCCTTGACTAGGCCAGCCTCCACCTGTTAGATCGCTTAGAACGCACACAAATCCTCGTGACACACTTAGTTTACGGGAGGCACCCTCCCAACCTTCCTTATATTCCAAATATAAGAACTAGGAACAAAAATCACGCTCAAGGAACACCACAATGGCTTAAGACTCCACTTGATAGTTTGATCAAGCTTCCTTGTCAACCTTGGTGTCTCAAGGCATATTTATAGG
>JAJTVC010003081.1:0-13868 GCA_022433055.1 Begonia peltatifolia | reverse complement strand
TAGCGACTGTGGAAAATGTTTTCCCGTTGACAGTCTTCTTTTGTGCTCTTGGAGACAAGGGATCGTCTAATAACCATAAGTAGAGGGCCTTCTTGAGCCGGACATACATCGACGCCAGTGTCACTCTTCTTTACTGTCTCTTCTTCTTCTTCCAGATCATATTGTCCCTGATCATCTTCACTTTCCCACTATTTAGTAGACTATTCGATCACAATCACACATCGGTTAGACCATTCATTAGCATAATGACTCTTGCCTAATGTAATAACCTGAAAAATTTCGAATCTTATATTTGATTCCCAAAATTTTAATTTAAATCTTAGTTGAAATTTTGAAAAATATTTTAACAGAAAAATTAAATTATGAAACTCGGGATTTAGATTGGTGTTGAGTTTGGAAACTTTTAGGTCAAAATGGACGTGAGTTAACGAAAGTTTGGCGAAACTAAAGCACGTAAGGGTATATTGGTAATTTGGATTTTCTTTTATTATTTTGATTAAAATTTTTTTTTAATAAGAACTAGAATGGCTTCACGAGGAAGCCATTCTGGTTGTGCTTCGGCCGATAACCCGAGAGGAGTGAAGGCCGACCGAAGGAGAGAGCCTCGAGCGTACAGTCAACGGCTGATTACCAGAGAGATTAGCGACCGCCGACGTGGTTGGGGAGCTCTGACGAGTCGAGGAAAAGTGTAGCTCGGCCATTTTCGTGCTGCAATCAGAGGTAAAACCACCTCCCCTGATTTGGTTCTCTTCGATCGTGTTGTAGTTCGTTCTCTGTGTTTTTTTTTTGTGAGTTTGGCTGAGTATTTAGGATTATATGGCTGCGTGTTGTGGTCTAGCCCTCGCTCGGTAACTAGAACACTCAATAAATCGGTTAGGCCCTCGGATCTCGGCCAAGCCGAGAAACGCTTGAGAAAAACAGAAAAATGAACAGCCAAATGTCCTTGGAATGAAACGAAATTTGGTGAGAGATTAGTGGAGTGAGTGAGGTGTGTGATGGGGGTGGTCGTGGTCCAAGTTGATTAGAAATGAAAAACCTATGCACACAAACCCACAAGTTGGCCGATAAGTCAATGTGATGCTTTCAGAAATCACAATCTTTCCATGGAAAGATTCATAACTTGGGAAATCAGTTTTGGCCACTCTCTTCTTGTTTCCTTCCCTTGAAAGGGAGGAGAGAAAAGTGGAATACAAACTCGAGCAACAACCTTGAGTTGCCAAGCTAGGAGGCTTCTCGTAATCGGTTCAAGGAACCGAGCACATACCTTGAAAAGGTGGTAGAAAACTCCTTCGGTTTCCTCTAGAAAACATGTCGATGCTCATTAAATTTGCCAACCAAAATACAAACATCGATGCTATGTTTATATAGGCCTAGGATGGAGGGGTTAAGGGCTGTGCTTTTGAGCTTCAAAACTTGGAGAATGTGACTTGTAACCGGCTCCAAAGTGATGCATTGTGCGGCCGAGATGGTGGCCGCCAAGATGTGATCAATGGCTTGCTAAATCCCATGTCATGGATCCATGTTTCTTCCACAAAAGGTAAATGAGACGAGCATCTCAAATGGCAGTCCAAATGTGTTGCCAAATTGGGTAAGGTTGGCCACCATTGTGCGGCTCTCCTCCTTGGCGCGCACGCGGCCGAGAATGGCATGCCATGCATGCTCGATTGGTGCTTCAAATTAAGCCAACTCCGAAACCCTTTCCATCATCTATCCTAACCATTCAATCTAGTCCTAAATGTCTAATGCATGCACATAATAATAAGTTTAACAAGAAGGCCAATGTTTGCCCAATAAGTTCAAAATAAAACATTACCTAGAATTTTGCTCGGGAAGACAAATTCCCTTAAGAGCATCATGATCTTCGATGGTGGCTTCCCATGCAAGGACGTGCCTTGGTTGCTCCATGTCTTGAATCTCCACTTCCCACTTTTTCCATTTCCGGCTCCATTGAATCATTACCTGCACAAGAGATAAGCGTGTGAGAATGTAAGTTAATTAAAGTGTGTGCTTGGACTTGAGATCGTGTGACGGGCCTATGGAGCACATCATCCTCCCCGGGTGACCGTGGATTTGACCTCAAATTCAATAAGTTCGGCCTTTATAGGGTGACAAGTCTTGGACGTTGAAAGTCGCGTGACACTCTATATTCACCCAGTAATTCGATTTTGTAGGCGTTATTATTGATCCTCTCAAGTACTTTAAATGGTCCATCCGCACGAGGCAAAAGCTTAGACTTTCTCTTATCAGGAAATCTTTCTTTCCGTAGGTGCAACGATAGCAAGTCTCTTGCTCAAAAAATGACTTCTTTGCGACCTTTGTTCACGTGCTTAGCCACACTCTCATTTCTCTTTTCAATAGCCTTTCACACTGTTTGGTGCAATTTCTTAATTTGTTCGGCCTTATTTGCACCTAATGGGTTGGCTAAGTCCTTAGTAGGTAAAGGGACAAGGTCCAACGGTGTAATTGATTAAACCCAAAGGCAACCTCAAAGGGCGATTTCTGATCAGTGGAATGAATGGTGCGGTTGTAGGAAATCCCAAACCTAGAAGTATGATGTCCCAGTTAGACGATTTCTTGCCTACAATACTGCATAAGAGGGAGCCTAGAAACTTGTTGACAACTTTCGTTTGCCCATCAGTTTGGGGATGAAAAGAAGTGTTGAAGCACAACTTAGTCTCCAACATTCTCCATAAAGTGGTCCAGAAGGCGCTTAAAAACCTAGTGTGGAATGCCATGCAAGCAAACAATCTCTTTGAAAAATAGGTCGGCGGTTAAAGTAGAGTCATCTGTCTTGGAACAAGGAATAAAATGTGTCATTTTGGAAAACCTATCCACGACCACCATGATCGAATCTTTAGCTCGGGCGGTCTGTGGTAGTCTTAATACAAAGTCCATACTGACTGCAATTCAGGGGTGAAAAGGGACGGGTAAGGCCATGTATAAGCCTTGAGGTAGAACTTTGCTTTTGGCTTTCTTGCAAACTATGCATGTCTCTACCAGGCGATGCACATGTTTCATCATATGAGGCCAAAAAATGTGTTCTTTAAGCATATCAAGGGTTTTCTTTTCCCTAAAATGACTGGCTAAGCCCCCACAATGAGCTTCTTTCACAAGGCATCGTTTTAAGCTTCATTGAGGGATGCACAACTTTCCCATGTTGACCAAATAACCATCCATGAGACAATAATCTCCTTCAACCTTGTCTAGGCATCGGGCATAATGAGGTCCAAAGTCGGGGTTAGAGGCGTAACTATCCTTAATCCATTCAAATCAAAAAAATCTAACTCCTAGCTCGATGAAAAGGATGAGCTTCCTAGATAGGGCGTTTGCTACTACATTATTTTCTCCCTTAAGATACTTTAGGGTATATAGAAACCTCTCTAGAAATTCTACCCATTTTGCATGCCTTTTGTTCAGCTTATGTTGGCTCTTAATGTGTCGTAAGGCTTGACGATCAGTGTTGATAAAAAATTCTCATGATAATAGGTAGTGCTGCCAGTGCTCTAATGCTCGTATAACTGCGTAAAACTCTTTATCATAAGTAGAATAATTGAGCACGGCTTCTTTCATCTTCTCACTGAAATATGTGATGGGTCGTTGGTCTTGCGTAAGTACTACTCCTATTCTAACTCCTGACGCATCACTTTTAACTTCGAATACCTTGTTGAAGTTAGGAAGAGCAAGTACGGGGGAGAGACATAACTTTTCCTTAATTAACTCAAAGCTCTTTTGACAAACAGGGGTCCAAGTAAACTCTTTTCCTTTCTTGGTGCAGTCTGTAAGGGGTGCAGCTATTGAGCTAAAGTTGTGGATAAATCTCTTGTAAAATGAGGCTAGCCCGTGGAAACTTCGTACTTCCGATATAGAATTGGGCATAGGCTAGTCCTTAATGGCTTTGATTTTATCCTCGTCAGCTTCCATACCATTTTTGGAGATTATAAAGTCTAAGAAATAAACTTTGTCCTATGTGAAGGAGCACTTGCTAAGTTTCCCAAATAACTTGACTTTCTTAAGGGTATGGAAAAAGATACTAAGGTGGTTAAGGTGTTGTTAAAGGTCCATGCTATACACTAATATGTCGTCAAAGTAGGCAACAATGAACTTACCAAGGTATTCTTTGAGTACATGGTGCATGAGTCGTATAAATGTGCTTGGGGCGTTAGAAAGCCCGAAAGGCATGACCATTCATTCAAATAAGTCATACTCGGTTTTAAACCCTGTCTTCCACTCATCTCCTTCCTTCATGCATATCTGATGATAACCACTCTTACGATCCACTTTGGAAAAGATTGAGGCTCCACTGAGCTCATCTAACATGTCCTCGAGCCTAGAGAAGGGAAATCTATATTTGACTGTGATGTGGTTCACGGCTCGGCTATCAACACACATACTCATGGTGCCGTCTTTCTTAGGAACTAATAGTGAGGGAACTGTACAGGGGCTCATGGACTCTCTTATGTAGCCCTTATCCAATAATTCTTGCACCTGATCTTGCAGTATTTTGGTCTCTTTGGGGTTCATTCGATAGGCTGGTCGATTGGGTAGTGCAGCTCAGGGTTGGAGATCAATTTGGTGTTCTATGCCACGTAAGGGTGGCAAACTTTTAGGTAAATATTCGGGAAACACGTCTTGGAATTGATGTAGTATGGTTTTAACGGGGTTAGGTATGTCTCCTAGTTTCATCACCCTATCCCGGAATAGTATCAAAATCATGGGATCCCCTCTAAGTACGGATGCTTCTAATTCAGCTTTAGTCATGAAGAGACTCGCTTTATTCTTTTCTTCTCTTTTAATAGCTTCATCCTTATCTATCTGCTCAGGGGTCATGGGTGCTAACTTAAAAGCTCTGCCTTCAAATTTGAGGGAATAATAGTTGGATTGTCCATCGTTGTTCACTTTTCGGTCAAATTGCCAAGGTCGGCCTAAAGGCAAATGACTTGCATTCATAGGCACAACATCGTAAAGAACTGAGTCCTTATACTTGCCTAAAGCAAACTCAACTTTTACTTGTTTAGTAACTTTAACATCATCTCTATCATCAAACCATTTAAATGGATATGGGTGGGGGTGAGCACTAGTCTCTAACCCTAACTTAGTCACTAAGTCTTTGGAGGCCACCTTCGCACAACTTCCTCCATCAATAATGAGAGAACAAACTTATCCTTGATGAGGCACTTACTATGGAAGATGTTCTCACGCTGGCAATCCTCTCCTGAACTCTTGGTTATGAGAACTCGTCTTCTCACCATAAGCAAAGGGCCATCAGGGGCATGAATAACTTCTTTTGCTGAATCACTTTCGTCCTCATCCTCTCCTACTTCTTCTACTTCCTCTTCAAACTCGTCCTCACTTATGAACTCACCGGTGTCTTCCTTAATGATCATGACACGACGGTTCGGGCATTGCGCCATGAAATGACCTATGCCGTGACACTTGTAGCACTTGAGGTCGCGTGCTCTCTGTCCAGTGGGGTTGTCTTTCGTAGGCTTGACCTCTGATCCTTCAGGATTTATTGGTTTACTACTTGATTATTTGGGAGGCCAATGTCTCTAAAAAGGCTTTTTCCAATCAGCCTTTGTCACTGGTTTGTTAGCCTCAGGTGGCTTAGGGGTGTATTTGGGGAGTTGGTTAATCTTAAATGATTGGGTGGCTTTCCTCTTCCTCTTGAGTTAACGTTCGACTTTCAGGGCCATCTGAACTACCATGTCCATGGATTCTATTGGGTGCAATTCTACGGCGTCAGCAATGTCATAATTCAAGCCATGCATAAATCTAGCTATGGTTTGCTCTTCGGGTTCTTCTAATTCTCCTCGAATTTTAAAAATCTCGAACTCTGTGAGGTACTCCTTAACAGTTAGACTTCCTTGTTTGAGACTATGTATTTGCATGATCAATTCTTGTTTGTAATGACTAGGGACAAATCTATTCGTTATGATAGATTTCATCTTTCTCCAATTATCAATAGAGTTAAATCCAGTCCGCGCTATTTGCGTCCTCACATTAGACTACCAGAGTAACGCATAGCCTATAAACTCTATAGAAACCAACTGAATTTTGACCTTGTCGGAGTAGTTATAACAATCAAAAATCCTTTCAACCTTCTCTAACCATTCTAAGAATGTCGTCCCGTCGCATGTTCCATTAAAAGGGCGTATTTGTCTCTTAATGTTTCGAAGGTCATCACGGTTTCTATGTCGGTCTCGTCTAAACTCATCATGATTCCTATAGATTGGTGGACGAAAGTTTTCTTCTTCATCCAAGGTAAACTCATCATCCTCTTCGTAATCATAGTTAGGGTGCCTATCCCAAGAATACTCAATCTCAGCTTCATCGTCTAAGGGCTCTTGGTCTCTAACTCGTCTCCTAAGATTGTCATTTCGTCTCCTAGGTATAGTGTCTTGGGAGGAATCTCTACAATGGGTAGGACAACGTCCACTCATAGCTTGTTCAAACTTTAGGTTCATGTCATGAAGTTGTTTACTTAGTGTTCCAACCATTCCACTTAAACCATTTAGTTGACCTTCCATACTTGACTCTCCCTCTTCATGGGTGTGAGTCTCGTTTTGGGGAATGACCTTGCCCCGGTTTGGTGGGTTGGATTCTTGGGCCATATTTGGGTTTCGGCCAATTTGGATTCCACTTCTTGTTTTCATGTTCAAGTTTAGGGAAAGGGAACTTTAATCATATTTAAACCTTAAGTTTTAAAGCATTATGAATGGTGACCTAACTAAGGTAATTGACTTAATCGCCCTTTAAGTTTTCGTTTCTTTCTTTTGTTTTGTTTTTTTTTTTTTAACAACACTAGTAAAGCAAAACAAATACTAATGAGCAAAAAGAAAGAAATTTATCACTTTTGGGATCATACAATTAGATTAAATTATCAAAGATAAAACAATGCTCACTAACTCTCGGATGTATGAAAAGTTCACTAAAATTAGTCACTAGTTTCAACCTCGGTTAGCTCCAAGAAATTTAGCAATAATTGAACAACATACAACATCAAATTAGAATTAATACGTAGCAAAAAATTTCATGCCTTGGAACAATTTTCAGCCATGAACAAAGTGGTCTCAACTATCAACATCAAACATGCCATTTTTGTGCACACAAAACTGTTTTTTGCAAAAGTATGTTTTCCCTTAACAAAAACAGCATCTATTTGAATTTTAAACCATAACAAACCGAAAACGATCACATGTTTCAGCTAACTAATATGTTAACTTAAGTCTAAAGAGTTATAGGCTTGGTCTTGTGCAGAAAAACAGGTCACAACAACTCAAATAATATGCTATTCTCGGCAATGTCAAAAACAGAAATTTTATGCTTTGTGTCACGGTTTTTAGGCAAACTCTAAACCAAATCACATGTAACATTTGACAAGCCTAAGATTCCTTCTTAGCAGAGGATATAAGCAGCAATATACATAAAAATGTTCATTTAAATCAAGCTGCAGGTTTCAGATATAAGTACACACAAACTGGTAATCAAAAGAACAACAAACTTTGGATTATGCGGTTTTCAAACAAAAGCACTAAACATATTAAACCGATGAAACCATCAAGCTAGCCATACAATTTTAAAACTAAACATGCATGCTTAAGTACTTAACAAGCCACGTGAGGTGCTAGAAGTGTTAAAATACAGCAAGAAAAAGTGTTGCACCCGAAATAGAAAAGAAGACAAGAAGTACTAAAGTGGTTAGCATTTGTTAAACCAAAAGGGGAAAGAAATTGTAGCCACGAAAATGGAGTCTAAGGGCTGATATTTCTTCATGCTTAGATGTCTAACAACTCAAGAAACATGGAACGTTAGGATTTATGTGGTTTGATTATGATGTGCGTGTGTATTGTTTGACATGCATCATGTTTTAAAAAGGGACCGAAAAAGGTTTTGAGAATATTTTGAGTAAGTTGTGAGACGCGTGAAGGTGGTACTGCGGATCCCACTTGGGAGTGGGCAGGTGCGTAACCAACCACAGATTTCGCTTGGGGAGTGGGCCGCCTGGACCATCACGCGGTGTGTATGTGTTGACGGTGAGGATGATGGACAGTGGCGCCTCGGATCCTGCTCGGGGAATGAGCCAGTACATCACTAGTCGTGAATTCCACTTGGGGAGTAGGTCGGTTGGGCTGTCGCGAAATGTGTGTGTGTGGCAACTGTGGCCCCGTTGCTGGGGAGTCTGGGATAGTGGCGTTTTATCAGGGTGTAGCGTGGCGTGAAGTTCACCCTCACCATGGTGTGGTTGCTGTGAGGTGGCACGTTGGTGTGGCTTGTGGGCCTCGTTGCTTAGGAGTCCGGGACGGTGACGACTTGTTAGAGTGTAGTGTAGCGCGAGGTTCACTCTCACCCTGGCACGGCTGCACTACGCGTCACAGATTGTGAAAACATGAGTGTAAGTGTAGAGACTGCATGTGATAGGATTGTATTATCAGTTTTTACTTTCATATCGCACTACTTACAGAGAGTTAGGCTTATGATGTGTGTTCTATGGTGTAGGTGCATATATTGTTGCTGGTGAGCCCCGAGAGCCTAGTCCTGAGACATAGGATGGTTAGCGGCGTGTGACCGACGCATCAGACGACGGATTGTTAGGACGACCCAACCCGTGGAGATGGTAGGTGGTTGTGAGATTTGCTCAGGTTGTTTGCTTTGTGTCGGGATATTTATATGGTCGGATGAGTTCGTTTAGGTGTTGGTTGTACAAAATTGTATAGAGTGTTTGTGGTGTTTTGGAGACACGTGTGTACTTTTATATGTTGGAGTATGACATTGCTCTATACTGTGGACTTTCTTCATTTGTAGTTGATGGATTTCGTTGTCTTTAAACTTTGATTTTTGTTATGGGGATCTCTGGATAGTTTGATGGATGGATGCTTTTGGAATTTTCTAGTGAACTTGTGCAAGGTTAGACTTTTTGGGATAGCAAGTTTTTAGGCGTTACTCCGTTAAATTTTTGGGAGAAAAGTTGGGGAGTCAAGAGGGTACAGAGTAAGTCGGGGTGCGAGCGATGAGGCTCGAAGAGAGTGGCGGTGTGCGCCGGAGCGTGGCGTGACCGTCGGCGCGCGGGACACGTGGTCCTGCTAGTGCGCGCGGGTTGCGAGCCATCAGGCAAGGAAGTGCGTGCGGACGAGCAGCGCGGAGGCCAGGGTATGTAGGGCTTGCGGCACTATGGGCGTGCGCGTGATACGGTGGCGTCGAGTTGGTGCGCGTGACGCCGAAGTGGAAATGTGTGCATCCAGGCCGTGCGAAGTCGAATGGGGGCACGCGGCGCCGTATCGGGAGCATGTACAGATGACGCGGCACTGCTGCTGCTATTGTGTGAGGGTACAGTGGGCGTACAGCGTCGAACCCAAGAGTCGCGCGAGGTGTGTGTCGTACTACTTCCCAAAATTTCAAGTCTAATCGTTTTTATTTAAAACTCTTTTAAATTGTCCTTTTCCGTTGTGTATTTTATATTGAGGATTTACGTGTTCGCTCTTCGGGGCGCGAGTCGTTTTCGAATCAAGTCGAAAAATTTTATACTCACAAAAGTTGTTTTTATGATTTGAAAATAAAAGTGGTACTAAATTGAGTGAGTCCACGTCAAACTTGTGAATGTCATAGTGTATAATAATAGTGAGCGTACCAAAAACTGTGTGGGTCCTTGGGGTGTGATACCTAAGCACTTGTAGAATTGGACGTTACGTGCCTTTTGTGTGTTGAAGTAATTTTCTGGGGGTTTACTTCCTACTATGGGTTTACTTACCTCTTTAGGAGGCCAGTTACGGTTTATAGGCTTCTTTCCTTCAGTCCAAGCAGTAGTTTTGTTGTAATCTTGGGGTGTAGGTGTAAACTTGGGATTGTAGTTAACCTTTCTTTTCCTCTTGAGTTGTCTCTTAACAAGGAGAGTTAGTTGTACCACCATGTCTATGGTCTCCAACTGTTACAACTCGATAATATCTTCAATATCCAAATTTAACCCTTGTATAAACCTAGCCACAACTGTTCCTCAGGTTCTTCTAATCCCCCACGCATTTTAAGCATTTCAAATTTAGCAAGGTATTCGTCTACGGATTGACTATATTGTAAGAAGTTGGGTATTTGTTGGAATAATTCGTGTTTGAATTGTTTGAGTATGAATCTTCTTTGCATGAGAGTTTTCATTACTCTCCAGGTAGTGATGGGGTATCCTACTTCCCGCATCCGCTGGGCCTTGAAGTTGGCCTACCATAGTGCAGCATGCCCTAATAATTCGAGAGATACCAATTGTATCTTAACCCTCTCGGAGTAGTTATGGCTTTTAGAAATCTTCTCGACCTTGTCTACCCAATATAGGAATGTGTTTCCATCATATGTTCCAGCAATTTGGCAATTTCTAAGGTCATCGTCATCTTTACGATGGTTTGGACAAAAATTTTGTTCTTCGTCTAAGGTTCATTCATCATCTTCCGAGTAATCATAGTCTCAGAACCTCCTTCTAGGGTGTTCGACCCATTCGTCATCCTCTTGAGGTCCATGGTTATGAATTCTTTCCCTAGGGCATTCTGTCATTCTCTTTGATGAGGTTTCTTGGGAGGTGTCTCTAAAGTTTTTTTCTCTATAAGTGTTTTGATTCAGTTGTTCTCATAATTGATTTAATTCTAGAGCCACATCCTTAAGTTGTTGGATTAGGTTACTTACTATTCTGGTCAAACCATTGATTTGTCCTTGCATGCTTGCTCACCCTCTTGAGTGTTGAGTTCAGTATGAGGTATCTTATCACGGTTTGGTTCTTGATTTTGTGGTGGTTCACGTGTGATTCTACTCCTAGTTCTTCATTACTAAGCATTAGGGAGCTTCTTTAGTTTAAAGGTTTTGATTCTTAAAGTTTAGGTTGGTTTGTAATTGGAAATTTATTATGTTTTAGAATTGAGGAGAAATGAAGGTTTATTAAATCTAAGATAAGTGTTGTGGTTAACTATTACTGTATTAGGAAAATTTAATGCACAAGTGTAACTAAAAATAGGCAATAAGACAATTTAATACTAGGTGCAAAATTTTATCAAACACCTTATAAACTCTTTCACAAACTAGTTTTCTCTCTTATGTAAATGATTTAAACAATCCCAAAACAAAATCAATACCAATCAAATTTGATAACTTTATGCAATATTCAAGTCTTTTAACTTTAGTATAATACAAATATGGCAAAGATACTTGAATAACTAGATAGAATTTAGGGTTTAAACATGCACCATCTCGGATTAACCACAAAACAACTTTTATGCACTTACTCAGATTACACTAGCAAGAATTATGCTATAACCCCTAAATATGCTTGTTAGTTTAATGTTTAGGGTTAATATAAGGTGAGATAGCTTGCTGGAAATGTAAATAATAGAACTAAAAGTAAGGTAAAGTAACACTAAAGAAAACATAACAACAACTAAAAGAAAACGTGAGAAACCACAATGTCCTCTAGCCGACTCTCATAAGAGTTGCAACCAAAGTTAAATAGGTTAGTAGATGATAATATCCTAAACCAGAAAAGATATATAGAGCACAAAGTTCTTGCTGAAAATGTATGATAATGGAAGAAAACAGCAACTACGAAAACAGCTTTTGGTGAAAACCCAAATGTGCGATAAGGAAGAATGTCACCCAGTTTTGGCCATGGAAATGCAGCCAATAAAACTCAATTGAAATAAGGTTCAAGCTTAACCAAATGCACTCAGACAAAGCCTCCTATGCTCAGATACCACTTGACACGGTGTTAGCTTGAAAATTGACCATGTTAAACCCACAAAGATAAGGGTGTGCTCGGGTGAAGGTCAAACCACTTGAAACTGCAAAACAAGTAGAAAAATGAAGATGAAATGTGAAGCAAAATGAACAGAAATGGAAGTTGATTGTGTGTGTATAAAAATGAATGGAACCTTGAAATGATGGATGAAAACATGGAGGAGAAAGTGAGATGGAGATGAAGACCCTAAGTGGACCTGAGAGCTATCTTATGTTATGCTCACGGGTGTATGCCTTCCCTTGGAAAGACAACCACTTTTGGGGATGAGTTTCTATCGCATCAACCTTTTAGACTCTCAATGAGAGATGAGAGGAAGATGATAAGAGTTCACCAAGCCACTTTGAGCTTGTTGAATAATGGAGGCACATTCCTCAAGATTTAATGAACCGTGACTTACCTTTCGGTAAATCCGAACCACCTTGGTTGCAAAAGAGAGTGTTTGTATTAATTTGGAAAAAGGATCCTACAAACACCAAATGCTATGCTTAAATAGAAACCAAAGGTGGCTGGTTAGGGTTTTGGAATTTGAATTGGAAAGCTTGGAGCCGTTAATGGAGGGACAAGGTGAGTGGCCATGATGCATTCCCTACGCGCTCATCCGAGGGAGGAGATGCCAATCGAGCCAACCTGAATAAGGGTGATAAATTGACGTGCCCCAGCGGGCCATCACTCGATCACAAACCAAGGCACGACCTTTATCCAACCTATTCACTAACAAGTTCAATTCTTTTGCAGCAATTACGAATGTCGAATGCCTTTTCGTGGATTTAGAATAGGACCCGAGCACAAAGGACAAAGATCAACCCTTGCACTTGCTATCATGGGAGCTAAAGGTGGAAGCACATGAAGAAGGGATTTGTCTCCCTCGGAATTAATTTGTACTTGAATTTTATTCGGCAAACATTCGCCTTTATGTTTTTGTTGGCAAACATTCGCCTTCATGTAATGTTTTATAGTTGCATGCATTCTTAGGCATTAGGACTAGATGTATGTTAAGTTAGATGGTGGTTAGAAGCAACAATTAGGCCAGAGTTTAGCAGCCCATTGATGCAACAAATGGGCCAAAGCTTGAATAGTGATCTGGTGTGCAAGTGGACCAAGAATGGCCAACCATGTGGCCCATTTCGAAGCACAACTCCATTCTAACCTTCATCCACCCTAGGTCTATAATTACATGGCTATTGGTGTGTAAAGGTTGTTGAATCTATGAGAATAGGCCCTTTTGTGTTCAGCCGAAGTGGCTTGAAGCTTGGTGAACGGTAAGGCTCGGTTCGGTCAAGAACCGAGAAGAAGTGCATCTCCTTGAGCTTTCAAGCCCGAGTTTGCTTTAATAGTCGTTGTTCCACTCATCTTCCCTCTCTTTTCTAGAGAATGATACACGAAGAAGGTGGCCAGAAACCAATTCCGTTTGCTGCCATCTTTCTTCGGAAGATCGTTATGCCAAGAGCCTAAAAAGGGTTGCTCATCGGACAACATTCGGTTTTCTGCTTATTTTGTTTTTCCGTTTCGTTTGTGGGTGAAACACGACTCATTCAAGGTGGAATCGTGTCATGTGGTATCAGAGTCATGGATAGCTTCCCCTGAATGTTCAGCAAACGAGTGGATTGATCTTTGTTACGTATTTTGTTTGCTGTAAAAAAAATTTCCATTTATTCTCTGGTTCGTTGGCTTTAGAAACAAAGCAGAAACCAGTTCTATTATTTTTGTGCCTAACATATAAGGATCTATTTAAGCTTGAACACTACCTTTGATATGTTATTACAGGACAAAATTTAAAACCGGAAACTTGAAACCATTTATTTTTCAAAGCTTGGAACTTATGTTTGATCTGTTAGATGTTCATATTCGTATTTGTGTTTTCTGCACAAATTTTACACAACTGATTGGCTCTTTTTTGAGGGTAGGTGTAGGTGAAAAATGAGCACACCCTACAGCTTAGCTGCTGTTTGAGGGTAGGTGCACGCGGTAGGTGCAGGCGATAGGTGCAGGTGGTAGGTGTTTGTTGCGGGACCACTGGTATTGTGTGTTTGTGTTGTTATGCATGTGGTGTGATACTTAGCAGCTAATGTTATTACCTATTTTGGAAAAACCATTCTGTTGCTACTCT
>JAJTVC010003045.1:0-26168 GCA_022433055.1 Begonia peltatifolia | reverse complement strand
TATATATATATATATATATATATATATATATATATATATATATTTACACACACACACATATACATTGTACCCAAAATACTTAGAGAACAGCCCACAGGACAAAATTGGCCTAGCAGCTACAAGCACGCTCCATGGATGTCCTCCACCAATTGCACTATCAACTGTCTTGTAGATCAATGTCCTCACTTGTAATGATATCACTTACACCACAAGCACGCGCGGCGCCGAATTTGTGTAGTTCGAGGTGTGTGTTGGACTTCTTCCATATCCTCTCGGCTCCAACCTTTCTCCCGAAATTTCGGCAGAGTAACGCCTAAAAACCGGCTATCCCAAAAATTTAAACCATGCACGCAGTTCACCAGAAAACTAGAAATATCTATCCATCAACCATCTAGAGAATCTCCAAAACAAAATTAAAATTTAAAGACAACAAAATCCATCAACTACAAATGAAGAAAATTCACAGTATAGAGCATTACCAAGCTCCTACGTGTACAAAGTATGCGTACGTCACCAAAACCAC
The DNA here is from genome assembly GCA_022433055.1 of Begonia peltatifolia. Taxonomy (NCBI): domain Eukaryota; kingdom Viridiplantae; phylum Streptophyta; class Magnoliopsida; order Cucurbitales; family Begoniaceae; genus Begonia; species Begonia peltatifolia. The sequence continues at coordinate 25,645 of JAJTVC010003045.1, read as the reverse complement.
AAGCACTCCATAAACCCCTATACCCTGACGCCTATACAACTCATCTAATCAACTATATATCAACACAACAAAAGAAAATACCCCAACAGTCTAGCCATAACCTACCATCTCCACGGGTCGGGTTCGCCCTAACAATCCGCAGTCCGGTGCCTCGGTCACATGTCGCCAACCGTCCTACAGCTCAAGACTAGGCTCTCGGGGCTCACCAGCAATATCGTTAGCACCTACACCATAGAACACACATCATAAGCCTAACGCTCAGTAAGTGGTACAATATGAAAGTAAAAGCCGACAATGCAATCCTGTTACATGTAGTCTCTATATTCACCCTCATGTTGTCACATCTGTGACGCGTAGTGCAGCCGCACCAGGGTGAAAATGAATCTAGTTCCACCCCACACCCTGACACGTCGCCACCGTCCCGGACTCCCCAGTAACGAGGCCCAGAAGCTACACACACGCATCACCACACAGCAACCATATCAAGGTGAGGGTGTACCTCGTGCCACACTACATCCTGACACGTCGCTCCCGTCCCAGCCTCCCCAGCAACGGGGCCACAGTTGCCACACACACATTTCGCGATAGCCCAGCCGGCCTACTCCTCGAGTGTAATCCGCGACTGGTGTTGCACCAGCCCACATACTAGCAGGATCTGCGGTACCACTGTCCATCATCCTCACCGTCGACACATACACGCTGCGTGAGGACCTAGCAGGCCCACTCCTAGAGCAAAATCTGTGGTTGGTTACACACCGGCTCACACACTAACCGGATCCGCGATACCACTGCCACTCGTCTCACCACTTACTCAAAATATGTTCAAAACCATTTTCGTTCCCTTTTAAAAAAAACATAATGCATGTCAAACAATACGCACACACACCACAATCAACAACATAAAATCCTAAAATTCTACGGTGTAGGCCCACTTGGGCAAAACACATGCATGCACTACTTACCTGGCGTCCTAAGCTCACTCGACGCACAGCTTCGCCAAAAATGCCTCAACCTAAAACATAAACAATCACTCATCAATCTTCGCTTCAAAATTCATTAAATACGTTACAAATCACATTCCTTAACTAAACCCGTGAAATCTCAATTAAAACGAGTCGCTAATTCAGTTCGGCCGAAACTAGCCTAAACTTCGGACAAGCATAACGTTTGCGTCCGTTATCGAAATCGAGCGATTCAAGCGCCTAAACGTTCCCTTGGGAACCTAGTTTAACATACTAAGACAAGATTTTAAAACGATAAGCCGCAGCTAGGTGGAAAAATCTCGAAACCGATATGCCCTTCACCCAAATTTCACATTTTCGTCTCCTTCAACCAAAACTCACTCAAAACTAGCCTTACACATTAAAAATAGCAAATGCTAAAAATACGTCACAATTCTACGAAAAACGCTCAATAATTTGACTTAGTCCAAAATTCGACATAAACTTCCGATGTGCATAACTTTCGCGTCGGGTATCCGAATCGACAGATTCCAGCGGCCCAAGGTGCTTCTAACAACCTATTCTAATCCACCAAAACAGAATTGAAAACGATCAACAAAAGCCATTTTCCTCCCCCACCGGACACTCACTGTCCATTCACTAAACATCCACATTCACAGCCTAAATCAACTCCTATACCTAGCCAAACCCTCAAAAAAACTTAAAAGAATCGAGCTCTCACGCTCAATCGACAAGAGCCGAAACAGGAGAGAAACACACTTGTGGTTTTCAGCTTGGGAAGAACCAAACTCGCGCCTCCACTTCAGCTCGCCGGAACACTCCGCGCACCGGCGTCTCACCCTCGATGATCGGTCGTCGGAATCTCCCTCCCGGTTTCTCCCTCTCGCGTCTCTCTTCTCGAGGAAGTGCAATGGCTTCTTTGTGAAGCCATTCCACTTAACATATTTTCTTTAATTTAATTAATTAAATTACCAAAACGCCCTCACGTGTTTTTATCATCTGTAACTTCGTTAAATTCTCGTCCTCCCAACTTTAAAATTTCAAAAACCATCGCAAAACTAGACTCCGAGTTTTATAACTTAATTTACCTGTTAAAATATTTTCTCAAAACTCCAACTGAGATTAAATTAAAAATTTCAGAAATTAGATTTAAAAATTCAAAATTTTCTGGGTTATTACAGTAGCACTTGCTCATGCGATATAGTGCGATGTCAAACTTGTTTTTGAGCATATCACAGTATTTTTATTTATTTAGCCTATAAAATATTTTTTAGCAATGTATTAATTTTGGTTAATAATTAAAACATGTGGAGGAAGAGATGATTATGTGCTCAATGTCTTTTGAATCTTTCAACGTGTGAAGCATTGGTGATTTTAGAACGCAAGGTATATATCGCCTTTGGTAATATAGTGTAAAATAAAGCGTCGAACAAACAAGAAATTAATAAATATAAATTTCTAGCATAAATATAAATTAATAAATAAATATAAATTTCAACTTGATTTTAAATAATGAAACGTTGACTTATGTGATGTTTTCCATAGAATGATCGTATAATTTTTTATCTGTACCCACAACTTCTCTCAAATTATTTGCATGTAATAAATTTAAAATTGAAAGATCAAGATTAGATAGGGTGTTCTAGTAGGTTGGAACACTAAGCGAGACACTGATAATTAAAAGCCATAAAGAACAATATTGAAATACAAAAAATAAAGAGACAGGAAGTTAGTAATGTAGTTCGACAATTGTCTATGTCTGTGGGGCCACGCCTAGATATAAAAAATAATTCCAAGGTTTACAAAGTTACAAGACACCCAGTCGAACACAATGCAAGACTCCATCTGTAACACCTAGGTTTTCGCTATAATAGTTTTTGAAATTTCGTATTGGTAGACGGTGAAGTTTTAGTCAGAATCGAGAGCGGAGAATTTCTACTGTTAAGTAAAGGATTATTTTGAGACTAAAGGACAAGAGAAAATTATAAAAATTCAACTAGAAACGGATTGAATAACTTTTGATTGAAAGATTAAAGGGTAAGAACAATACTGTAATTAGGTTATTATTATTATTATTATAAAAAAAGAAAAGGAAAGTAGACATAGTAACCAACCCTTTAATGATTTTCGTTCTCCCTCCCCCGCGTGAAAACCCTCCTCCTTCGGCAATTCTCATTCTAGCGACACCAGCCGATGATTTCTTCTCAGTTTCTTCCATTAATCTTCAAGTTTAAGGTAAGTTTTTAGTAGATAGTCAGTCCTTTAGCCGTTTTGAGCGTTAAAAGTGAAATTAGAGGGATGTGTTATATGGTTTGGTGAGCCCTAGGAGGGAGATACGAAATTTCTAGGTTATAATTGATTTTTATGCATTCATTGGTGTTTAAGTTTGAGGAAAGATTAGATTATAGGTTTTTATGAAAAGAATTGGGCTTTTGAATAGCTGAGAAACTTATATTACAGAACGTTTTCTCTTCGGTCAAATTTGGCTAAGCTGTGGATGTTGGATTAGGAAATGGATTAGACCGTTAGAGACTGGACGTCCTAAGGAGTCCGTAGTACTTTGAATCATCAAAATTAAATGAGTATTGGATGAGTTATGAATTTCTGAATGTGGTCAAAAATTGAGTCAGATTTCGGGTTTAGTTGGGAGTTTTGGTTTAGTACGAGTTTATGATTTCCGTGTTAGAATTTCATGAGTTGGACGAAATAAAATTAATGAATGTGTGATTTTATAGGTTCTTTAGCTTTCGGTTAGCGTACGATTACGAGCAAGTTGCTAAGGACGCCAGGTAAGTAGTGTACGTAGGTGTGTTTGTCTTCGGGCCTACATCACAGTTCGCTAGGTTGTATGCATATTTATTTTATGTTTTAATAGATTATGCATTCATGGTTTTAAAGTACGATAACGAAACGAAAATGAATTTCCATGCTTTTACAAAATAAAACAGTAGGATGTGACAAATGAAATGAAAATGTACGTAAGAAGCTAATGAAGGTGGGGTTGAGTGACCTTGTCCCGTGAGGTGGACCACGAGGTGTGTCACTTCTTCTCCCACTTTACGTGGTCACCTTGTCTTGAGAGGTGGACTACGAGATGTGTCATTTTACTATATTGAGGTTGGTCTTGTCCTGTGAGGTGGACCGCGAGGTGTGTCACCTTGATCTAGCATATAAAGAAAAACTCAATAATAAGATAAAGAATGTATAAGAAAGACACAAAAACGAAAGTATAGATGAAACTGTAGAAACTGCATACGATAAGAGATGTATTGTTTTCAATATTTATGTTTTATTAGGCATTACTTACTTAGCATTAGACTAAACAATGAGTTCTGTGATGTAGGAGATGAGGCGATAGCTGGTGAGTATTCAGAGCGTGCCCAAGACTAAGAGGCAGTTGGAGGAGTGCGATCATGGGTCGATCCGGCCTATTGTTAAGGAGTTTTCACCCGTGCGTGTATGTAACGATTTAAAGTTGTGTTGAGTCGTTTTAATGTGTAAATGAATTTGAAACTTTTAGTAGTTATTTTGTACAAATAGTGGATTTTTGAATTGAGTGGGAGGTGTAAGTTCAGGCTTTTAAATTCCTTCTGTTACTTTTTATGGAAAGTCTTCTGTCATAGTTACTGGTGTAAGGTGTCGACAAGTATGCATAGGTGTCGATCAAATTAGGTAGAGGTCGACCGCAAGGGCCGACCTACGGAGACAGAACGATATCATGTGTCGGTCTGGTCATGTAGGTGTCGAATGATCAGTGTTAAAATGGTAATAGTGTCAACCGCAAGGTTCAACCGAGAGCATTATGGTGTCGACCGGTTAGTGAAGTGAACATAGAAGTGTCAACCGCAAGGTTCGACCAGTGAAAACAGAGAAGATTAGGGTGTCGAATGGTGTAACCAGTTGTCGACCTGTGCCGACAGAGGCAAATGCAGTGCCGACCTGTGAGTATAGGTGTCGACCTCTGTGTGCAAAATAGGTCAAGTGTCGACCGAAGGTTTTCTAGGTCGACCAAAATAACGTTTAATGTTTTAAAACTCAAAATTTTATTTGAACTGATTTTTGGTCAATGTATTCCACTGCGACGCTTTTAAACGTTTATGAGATTTGTTTTTATTTGGGAAAACAAGTCTTCAATTTTTCACGAAATTTGTCGAATTTTACGAGTAAGAGTGTGGTAACAACCCAGTCCTGGGGACGACTTCGGGGTACTACAAAGTTGGTATCAGAGCGAATTGGAAATTAGTGGTGGGTTTTCGGGTTGCTATAGTGTTGGTATCAGAGCAGAGAGCGAACAAAAAACCAGTGGGATTTCGGGGCGTGACAGTGTTGGTATCAGAGCAGAGAGCGAATCGGCAACAAGTGGGTTTTTGGGGCGCTACAGTGTTGGTATCAGAGCCAATTGGTCAAACCGTTCAAATGATTACTTAACAGCGCCGATCGCCGTATGACGTGTTTCGACAACTATAAGTGTTTAAGTTTAACTTTAATTATTAGATATTTATGAGAGTGATTAACTTTTGTTCAGGAAGTTATTTAAGATGTCTAGACGACCAGGACGCCGGAGAACACCAAGAAAGACCCATGATTCAAGGAATGAGGATGATTCGATGACGATGGGACAGTTGACCGAATTGGTGAACCGGCAGTCTCAGCAGCTAGGAATTTTATTGAATCGAGAGGTTTAAGGAAGTGCTGGCTCTAGCTCTAGCCATGTAATGCCCCAAAAACCTACCCGTTTCTGGTTCGTTCACTGCCCCAAAACCACATCAGTAACGCCCCCGAGTTGTCCCCAGACCTAGGTCATCAACCGTACACTCGTTTCTCACCTCAACAGAATTCGTATAAAATTTGAAACTTATGTTCCTCGACTTAAATCAGTACTCTTTGAAAACTTTTTAAGAACGCTGCAACAAAAAACTCGATTAAATCAGTTTAAATAAACTTCACTTTTTAAAACATAAAAATAAAGAGACCGGTCGAAACCAGCAAAACGTCGGTCGACACATGGGTTGTCTCGGGTTTTTCATCGGTCGACACTAGAAATCGCCGGTCAACACTTCTACGCTCATCTTAGAGAGTGGTTGACACTTGCTTTCACAGGTTGACACTTTGATCCTCTCTGGCCGTGCAGGTCAAACCCCGCGGCCGACACTCTCACTGATTTTGCACTAACCAGTCGGCACCCACGGTCGCCAGTCAACACCTCATTTCTCTCTGCCCACACAGGTTGAACCCCACGGTCGACACTCATCTTCTAATTTACACTGACCGGTCGACACCTATGGATTTCGGTCGACACTTCCTCCCTATAACCTCATTAAACCTCAAATTTTCCTCCAACACGACTCATTTCAACTCAACACTAAAATCCGCAAAACTATCCATTTTCGATCAACTCAAAACCGCTATATATATCAAAACTACTACAAAGCATTTGAAATCCATTTTCTTTACAAAATGACTTAAAACGACTGGGACTCGACATCTACACCCGTACCTATGAACACCGCATCAAAATTTCCCTAACAGTCGGCCGGATCATCAACGAGCATCCTCCTCCAACTGCCTCCTAATCCTTGGCTCGCTCTAAGTACTCACTAGCTATCGCTTCGTCACCTATATCACAGAACTTAACTATTAGTCTAATGCTAAGTAAGTAATGCATAAAAACAAAACACTCCTACATATGCAATTTCTACTGTTTCGTCTCTACTTTCGTTTTCGTCTCTTTCTTACATCATCTTTACCTTCTTACTACTGAGTTCTTCTTTACGTGCTAGGTTGAGATGACACATCTCACGGTCAACCTCACTAGATAAGGCCAAACTCAACCTAGTAAAGTGACACACCTCGCGGTCCACCTCACTGGATAAGGTCACCACGTAAAGCAGAGGAAAAGTGATACACCTCGCGGTTCACCTCACTGGACAAGACCACTCAACCTCACCTTTATTATCTTCTCACGTATCTTCTCATTTCGTTCGTTCCCTCATATCCTACTGTTTTACTTCGTAAAACATGGAAATTCATTTTCGTTTCATCTCATAATTTAAAACCATGATGCATATCTCAAAGTATAACATAAAATAAACGCGCAATGCATCCTACTGAATTGTGATGTAGGCCCGAAAGAAAAACTCCTACTACATTACTTACCTGGCGTCCTTAGCAACTCGTAGACTGTATACGATTTGCTAACTAGAGAACCTATAAAACCACACATTTATCAGCTTTATTTTCCTTCTAATTCATGAAACTCTAAAGGAAGTAACACTCTCACAACTAATCTAATTAAACCCAAAATCTTATACAATTTATGACCAAATTTGGAATTGCATAACTTCTCCAATACTCGTTCGCTTTGGACGATTCGAAATGCTACGAGCTTCTGAGGACGTCTAATTTCTAATGGTCTAAACAAATTCGTAATCCCACACCTATAGCTTGGTCGAATGTGACCAAACAAAAATCATTCCATAATTTGTGTATCCGGCTATCCAAATGCTCAATCTTTCCCAAAAAACCAAATAATCTACTCTTATTTCTAGCTTAAACACCAACATGCTGGTAGAAATCAACTCTAACTTCAATTTTCCACAACTTCCTCCTAGGTTTTCACTAAAACTATCCAATACTTCCTCTCACTTCATCTTTAACACTCAAAATAGCTAAAGAACTAACTATCTACTAAACACTAAGAAAAACTTATCGTAGATTCGAGGAAACGGAGAAAATTGAGAATCGTTGTTGAAGGAAGAAGCATCGAGGGAAGGACGAGGGCTCCTGTGCTTCGGTGTTTTCTTCTTTCTTCTATTATATTTTTTTTAGATAATAATAATAATAATAATCATAATCCTAATTACTAAATCGGCCTCAACCTCCAACCGTTTAATCAAATCGTCATTCGATCCACTTTCGGTTTGACTCTTATAAATTCATTTTGTCCATTAGCTTCAAAATAATCTTCTACCTAGGCAGCTAAATTTTTCGCCTTTAATTCCGACTAAAACTTCGCTGTTTACCGCTCTGAAAATCCAAAAAATCACCAAACATTTTGGGCGTTACAAGCCATGACTAGTCGGGTGATAGATTTCGGAGGTTGCAGGCCCCGTCATTTGAAGGACAGATATCGGATCCAACGGCTGCTAAGGAATAGGTCCGTACCATTGAGAGCATGTTCAAATATGCGAAGGTGGAAGAAGAATATAAGATTTCATTGGCCACGTTTCATCTAGCAAAGGATTCCCGATTTTGGTGGGAGGCTGTGTAGATCACCACCGATGTACAACACATGACATGGAAAAAGTTTAAAGATGTATTTTATGAGAAATATTTCAACAGCACAGTTCAGGCAGCCAAAAGAATGGAGTTCCTACAGTTAAAGCAGATTGGGACAGTAAGTGAGTACAGCCGGTAGTTCGAGTCCTTGTCCTTATTTGCTAGCAATTTGATAAGCAGGAACGAGGATAAAGTGTTTCAATTTATACAGGGATTAAAACTAGAAATATGAAAGGTCGAAAAGATAGCCAGAACTCAAGAAGTGCCATATTCGAAGATCGTGACTAAGGCACTAGAGGTGGAGGAAGCCGAAATGAAGTGTGTTAAGCAGAGAGAAGCTTCCAGAAGATTTTTCAAGGAGATCACCACGCAGCAAAGTAGAGGTGTCCCTCACTTGGCCAATCAACCACCCAATCTTTCCCACCAATTCTCATAATCCACTCATATTTCTATCCTAAGCACCAATATGCGGATGAAATTCAACTCTACACTCAACTTCTCACATTACCCTCCTAGGTTTTCACCAAAACTACCTATTACCCTTACCAACTCAATTATAAACACTCATAACAACTAGAATCTTAACTATCTACTAAAGCTAGCCGAAACTTACCAAAGATTTGAAGATTTGTGTAAGAAAATGGCTTATCGAAAGAACATCGAGAGGAGGAAGGTTCTTTTTTACGCTGGGGGAGGGATGAAAGAGCCGAACAGAGGGGGGATCCGTTCCTCCCCTCTGTTTTATTATATTTTTTTATATTTAATATAATTAATTCTAATTACTATTTCACCCTCAACACTTAACTGTTTACTAAATCTGTTATACCGTCCAATTCTGATTGGCTTCTTAAATTTTTCTCTTCTCCATTAGTATCAAAATAATCTTTTATCTAAGAGTAGAAATTTTTCGCCTACAATTCGGACCATTACTCCGCCGATTATATTCACGTACTTCTTAAATTAACCTAAACGGAAAAAAAAAAAATTCTGGGTGTTACATTTCACCCTCCTTAAAAGAAATTTTGTCTTCAAAATTTGGTTACCTAAATAGTTCTGGGTATCGGCTCATCATGTCCTATTGCCGCTCCCAAGTTGCCTCTTCCACATTGTGGTTGCGCCGTAAAACTTTCACCAGTGGAATCTTCTTATTGCGTAGAGTCTTCACTGCATAATCAAGTATCTCCATTGGCATCTCTTCATACGTTAACGTGGATTGAATCTCGACATCTCGCTGTTCCACGACATGAGAAGGATCTCGTATACACTTTCTCAGCATGGACACGTGGAATACATTGTGAATTCCATCCATAGAGGCTGGTAGTTGAAGCTGGTAAGCTGTCTTTCTTAATCTCTTCGTAATAGGAAATGGTCCAATGTATCTTGGATTTAACTTGCCCCTCTTTCTGAATCTCACAACTCCCTTGAACGGAGAGATCTTCAAGAAAACTTCATCATTCACTTCAAATTCTAGCTCCCTTCTCCGTTAATCTGCATAACTCTTTTGTCGGCTCTGAGCTGTTAAGATACGCTGCCAAATAAATGCAACTTTCTCTACTGTGTCTGCTGCAAAATATCTGGACCTACTAAACTCTCCTCGCCAACTTCATCCCAATAAAGCGGGGACTTGCACTTTCTCCCGTAAAGGGCCTCGTATGGAGTCACACCTATCGTGGCCTAAAAACTGTTATTATAAGAATATTCTACCAACAGCAGATATCTGCTCTATGATCCTTGAAACTTCAGTACACAAGCTCCAAGCATATCCTCCAGCGTCTGAATAGTCCTTTCAGATTGTCCATCCCTCTGAGGATGAAACGCTGTGCTAAAACTGAGTTGCGTACCTATGGCCTTGTGCAAACTCTTCCATAACTTCGATGTAAATCTAGGGTCCCTGTCTGATACAATTGAAGTTGGAACTCCGTGCAATCGCATGATCTTTTGAATAATAGTTCAGCGAGGTGATCCATAGAATACGTCATCTTCACTGGCAGAAAATGGGCCGATTTGGTTAACCTGTCCACTATCACCCATATTCCGTCATAGCCCTTTGTCGTCTGAGGCAATCCTACAATAAAGTCCATCGCTATTTGCTCCCATTTCCATTCAGGTATAGGTAATGGCTGTAATTTTCCTGCTGGACTCTGATGCTCAGCCTTAACCTACTGGCAGATCAAACACGCCTCTACGTACTTTGCCACCATTCTCTTCATATCAGGCCACCAATAATGCTGTTTGAGGTCCCAATACATCTTAGTGCTCCCCGGATGTACAGAAAACCTTGAAGAATGCGCTTCTGACAATATCTCCCTTTGAAGTTCTTCATTGTCCGGAATAAACCATCGATTCCGAAACTTAAGAATCCCGTCGTCTGAACAACTGAACTCTGACCTATCCTCGGAAGCCATGCTGGACCTTACCTTTTCACACCTAGCGTTATCCTTCTGGGCCTGCTTAAACTTTTCCAAAATAGTGGGCTGTAGAGATATAGCCGACAACATGGCCGATACGTTCAACACCACCTCCAATTCGAACTTCCAAAACTCCCCATCCAAAGCCACAGGCATGCTTGAAATCATAGCCGAAGTGGATGCCGTCACTCTGCTCAAAGCATCGGCTACTACGTTCGCCTTGCCGGGATGGTACTTAATCTCGAGATCATAATCCTTCACAAGTTCTAACCATCGCCGTTGTCGCATGTTTAGCTCCTTCTGAGTAAAAATATACTTCAGGCTTTTGTGAACGTAATATACCTCGCCCTGCTATCCATATAAATAATGTCTCCAAAGTTTCAGCGCAAAAACTACCGCAGCTAGTTCCAGGTCATGCGTCGGGTAGTTTTGTTTATAAGCCTTCAATTGTCTGGAGGCATATGCTACCACCTTCCCGTCGTGCATTAACACACATCTCAGTCCTATCTTTGAAGCATCGCAGTAAATACTAAACTTCCCGTCCTCAGTAGGAAGCGTCAAGATTGGAGTAGTAGTTAATCTCTACTTCAACGTCCGAAAACAATGCTCACAATCCTCAGACCACAAATATTTCACACTTTTCCTGGTTAACCGAGTCAGGGGGCAGCTATCCTTGAGAATCCCTCAATGAATCTTCTGTAATAACCCGCTAACCCCAGAAAACTCCATATTTCCGTAACATTCTTTGGCTGTGGCCACTCCTTAACTGCCTGGATCTTTGTTGGATCAACTGCTGTTCCATCGCTTGAGATGACATGACCAAGAAAATGGATTCTATCCTGCCAGAATTCACACTTTGAAAATTTTGCATAAAGTTGGTGTCGCTTCAGAGTTTCCAACACCAATCTCAAGTGCTCCCTATGCTCCTCCTTGTTCCGAGAGTATACCAAAATATCATCGATAAACACTATGACGAATTTATCGAGATAATCATGGAACACTCTGTTCATCAGGTCCATAAAGGCGGCTGGAGCATTTGTCAGTCTAAAAGACATTACTAGGAACTCATAATGTCTATACTGTGTCCAAAACGTCGTCTTCGGGATATCCTATGGTTTGACCTTCAACTGATAATAACTCAATCTCAAATCAATCTTTGAAAATACACGTGCCCCCTTGAGTTGATCGAATAAATCATCTATCCTTGGCAAAGAGTACTTATTCTTAATCGTCAGCTTGTTTAACTCCCTGTAGTCAATGCCCATTCACAACGACCCGTCCTTCTTTTTGACAAAGAGGATTGGCGGGCCCCACGGCGCAAAGCTAGGGCGTATAAACCCTTTTTTTACCAATTCTTCTAATCACTTCTTCCACTCTGCTGTCGCCAATCTGTAGGGATTTTTCGACATTAGCTCAGCTCCCAGATACACATCTATTGCAAAGTCTATTTCCCGGTCCGAAGGCAAACCAGGTAAATCATATAAGAAAACTTCAAGGAAGTCTTAAACAATTAAAATATCTTGCAGTCTCGAATTTTGGGGAATTTGCATATCTACAATACTGGCAAGAAAACAAAAATACTCATAAGCTAAAACCTGACGGGCACTGACAGGCGCCATCGCAGATTTCTTCTAGATATTCTATGTGGCCTAAAAAGTATGCTTCTCACCATCCGGTGGTTGGACGTTCACCGTGCCAGCCCTACAGTCAATCGTGGCGTACTGCTTGAACAGCCAATTCATTCCCAGTATCATGTCATATCCCATTATACCCATAATGATGAGATCTGCCTATAAATTCTTGCTTTCCACCGAACCACGCTATCACGTACTACTTAATTTGAGTGCATACGCTCACTAGAAGCCAACATTACCATATAACCATAGTCTGTTGATACAGGCCATATATCCAACTTAACCACAAATGTAGTTGCAATAAACGAATGCGTTGCACCAGAATCAATCAATGTATAAGCAGGTACAGAATTCATTAGTATGGTACCTGACACCACAGCTGGCTGCTCCTCATCTCCCGACTCTATCATAGCAAATACTCTCGGGGCTATGCGCGTCGGACCCTTCTTCAAAGCTGGACAGTCTCTGCTACTGTGGTCCACCTCGTTACAATTAAAACATCATACAACCCGTGGCTTCGGGCAACCTCTGGCCACATGTCCGGCTTCATTACAGTTGTAGCACTTTCCAGAGTTCCATCTGCACTCTCCTGGATGATACTTCATACATTTGGGGCACTGGGGGTACTGTATCGGTCCTTGCGGCCTCTTGCTACCTTTCTGGCTACTAGAACCCTCGCTAAATCTCTTTGTGCCTCTCTGTTGTGACGACTGGGAGACACTTGTGCTCTGGTGTGGGGCCACTTCTCTTAAAGATCTCCTAGAAGCCACCCTCTGACTGATACACTTCATGTCGACTTCCTCTAGCTCCAATGGCTTGGCCACCACCTCGTAGTAAGACAAGTCCTTTATGCCCGCTATTTTCACTCCTTACAAACTGAAACACTTTATCCTTATTCCAGCTTAGCAAATTGCTGGCAAACTAGGACAAGGACTCGAATCACCGGTTGTACTCTGTCACTGACGTAGTTTGCTTCAACTGTAAGAATTCGATCCTCTTAGTTGCCTGCACCGTACTATTAAAATACTTGTCGTAGAAGGCTTTATTGAACTTCTCCCAGGTCATGTGCTGAGTATCGGCGGTGGCCTCTATAGACTGCCACCAAAACCGGGCATCCTTTGCTAAATGGAAGGTGGCCAGTATAACCTTATCATCTTCCACCTTCGCATATTTAAACATGCTCTCCATTGCTCGGATCCACTCCTCGGCAGCCATCAGGTTTGAAACTTGTCCTTTGAAAGTCGGTGGCTGCAATCTCTGAAATCGATCACCTGACTGGTCTTGAACAGAACTAGGGCCTGCACCTCCCTGTACTTCTCGGTTCAGCAACATTCCTAACTGCTGGGACTGTCGATTTACTAATTCTGTCAACCGTTAGATCGTCGCAGAATCATCCTCACTTCTCAGTTCGGTTGTCTCTCTTGGTACTCTAGGACGTCCTGGTCGTCTAGATATTCTGACTCTCTTTCCTGGACAAGGGTCAACTATGCTCATAAGTATTTAATAAACAACACTAAACTTAAACACTTACAGTTGTTGGAGCACGTCGTGCGGCGATAGGCGCTGTTGAGTAATCGTTTGAACGTTTTGACCAAATGGCTCTGATACCAACACTGTAACGCCCTGATAATCCTCCATGATTCCTGATTCGCTACCAACTATTACACGTCACCATCCCTCAAATCCTCTACTAAATATTTTCTAGAAATTAGAAAATTAGAAAGCTTTATTTTTTGACTAAAAACGACTTCCAAAAGAAATACATGTAAATGTCGCAGCGAAAACTTCGTTTAAAATCGGTTTAACTAACTTTACTTTTAAAACATAAAAATTAAAGAGACCGATCGACACCTGCAAGAACCGGTCGAATCTTAAATTGTCTCGGTTTTTTATCGCTCGATACTAACAAACACCAGTTGACACTACATTTCTCTCAGGTCTTTTCATCGGTCGACATTTCCACACCCATTTTAGAGAGGGGTCGACACCCGCTATCGCAGGTCGACCTTAATCCTCTCAGTCTGCATAGGTCAACCCTCGCGGTCGACACCGCTGACAATTTTACACGGACCAGTCGACACTTGTAACCAGGGGTCGACACCTACTTCGCCTCTACCCTGCACAGGTCGAGCCTCGCGGTCGACACTCACCCTTTATTTTACACTAATCGGTCGACACCTATGAACTTCGGTCGACACTTTGCACCCAGAAACTTTAACAGAATTCCACAAAACAACACGAATTTTGACTAAACGTTTAAAAACAATAAATCCACTTCTCTACTCAATTTACAACCTGTTACGCACGCCAAAATACTCGACCCAAATTCAAATCTCTCTTTTACATCAAAATAACTAAGTACGACTAAAAATACCTCACCACCCATACTTACACCCACCATAGTCAAAACGCCTCAATAGCTGGCCCAGTCGTCCCACGCGCATTCTCCTCCAACTGCTTCCTAGTCCTAGGCATGCTCGGGATACTCACTAGCTGCTGTGCTAAGTAAGTAATGCATACATACACACTAAAAAAAACAAATATCTCCTACACATGCAGTTTCTACAGTTTCGTCTCTACTTTTTTTTTTCGTCTCTTTCTTACATCTTCTTTATCTTCTTACTACTGGGTTCTTCTTTACGTGCTAGATCGATGTGACACACCTTGCGGTCCACATCTCGGGACAAGGCCAATCTCAATCTAGTAAAGTGACACAGCTCGCGGTCTACCTCTCAGGACAAGGTCACCACGTAAAGCGGAGGAAGAGTGATTCACCTCTCGGTCCACCTCTCGGGACAAGACCACCCAACTCCACTTTTATTATCTTTTTACGTATCTTCTCGTTTCGTTCGTTTCATCTCATCCTACTGTTTCACTTTGTAAAAACATGAAAATTCATTTTTGTTTCGTCTCGTAAATTAAAACCATGATGCACAATCAATAAAGCATAACATAAAGTAAATGTGCAATGCATCCTACTAAACTGTGATGTAGGCTCGAAGGCAACACTCCTATTACATTACTTACCTGGCGTCCTTAGCACTCGTAATCCAATCTCGTACGCTAACTGAAAAACCTATAAAACCGCACATCTATTAGCTCTACCTTCCATTAAATCTGTAAAACTTTAAAGGAATCAACTATCAAATCCCCACTAAGCGTAAACCGAATTTCTAACTAACGCTCCGACTAACATTCAAAAATTCATAACTCCGCTCATACTCGTCTGATTTGGACGATTCGAAATGCTACGGGTTTTTCATGACATCTAGTTTCTAATGGTCTCATCCATTTCCCATTCGGATGTCCACAACTCGACCGAACGTAGCCAAACGGACATCGTTCCAAAAATTTGCATACTCGGCCAATCAACCACCCAATCTTTCCCACCAATTCTCGTAATCCACTCCTATTTCTATCCTAAGTACCAATATGTGGATGAAATTCAACTCTACACTCAACTTCTCACTTTACCCTCCTAGATTTTCACCAAAACTACCTATTACCCTTACCAACTCAATTATAAACACTCATAATAACTAGAACCTTAACTATCTACTAAATCTAGCCGAAACTTACCGAAGATTGAAAGATTTACGAAGGAAATTGGCTGATCGGAAGAACGTCGAGAGGAGGAAGGTTCTTCTTTAGGCTGGGGGAGGGATGAAAGAGCCGAACAGGGGGGGGGAGATCCGTTCCTCCCCTCTGTTTTATTATATTTTTTTGTATTTAATATAATTAATTCTAATTATTATTTTGCCCTCAATCCTTAACCGTTTATTAAATCTGTTATACTGTCCAATTCCGATTGAATTCTTAAATTTTTCTCTCTTTATTAGTCTCAAAATAATCTTTTACCTAAGAGTAGAAATTTTCCATCCACAATTCCGACCAATACCCCACCGATTACAATCACGTACTTCTGAAATTAACCTAAACGGAAAAAAAAAAAAAAAAAATTCTGGGTGTTACAAAGGTGATAGCCTATGCCTCTAGGCAACTGAAAAGTTATGAGCAGAATTATCTAACACACGACCTGGAGTTAACCGCGGTAATTTTCGTGTTAAAGATTTGAAGGCATTATTTGTATGGATAGCCGTGTGAAATATTTTCAAATCACAAAATTCTGAAGTATAGTTTCACTCAGAAGGAGTTGAACATGAGGCATTGACGGTGGTTAAAATTTGTGAAGAACTATGACTTCGAGATTAAATACCATCTTAGCAAGGCGAACGTAGTGGCTAATGCATTGAGCAGAGTGGCGGCATCTACTTCAGCTATGACTCCAAGTATGTCATTAGCTTTAGATGCAAAATTTTATAAATTCAACTTGAAAGTGGTGTCGAATGTGTCCGCCATGTTATCGGCCATGTCCTTACAACCCACTATTCTAGAGAAGATTAAGCAAGCCTAGAAGAACAACGCCAAATGTGATGAAATAAAATCAAGCATGATTTCTAATGACAGGTCAAAGTTCAGTTATTTGGACGACGGAATTCTTAAGTTTCGGAATAGGTGGTTTGTTTCACATAATGAAGAATTATAAAGGGAGTTATTGTCTGAAGCCCACTCTTCTAAGTTTTCTGTGCATCTAGGAAGAACCAAGATGTATAAGGACCTTAAGTAATATTATTGGTGGCCTGATATGAAGAGGATTGTGGCAAAATACGTCGACACGTGTTTCGTTTGCCAGCAGATTAAGGCTAAGCATCAAAGACTGGAAGGAAAGCTACAGCCACTGCCTATTCTTGAGTGGAAATGGGAGCAGATCTCGATGGATTTTGTTGTGGGATTGCCTCAGACGACAAAGGGGTATGATGGTATATGGGTGACTGTGGATCGATTAAACAAGTTAGCCCATTTTCTGCCAGTAAAGATGACTTACTCCGTGGATCAATTCGCCGAATTGTATATTCAAGAGATCGTACGGTTGCACGGAGTTTCGACTTTGATTGTATCAGACAGAGACCCTATATTTACATTGAAGTTTTGGAAGAGTCTACATAAGGCTATGGGTATGTAGCTCAATTTTAGTACAACATTTCATCCTTAGACAGACAAGCAATCTGAGAGGAATATTCAGATGTTGGAGGATATGCTGCAAGCTTGCATATTGGAATTTCAAGTGTAACGTCTCGAAAATCCTCCACGATTCCCGGTTCGCTACCAACTACTATGTGTCGATATCCCTCATATCTTCTACTAAATATTTCATAGAAATTGGAAAGCTTTATTTTTCGACTCAAAACAACTCTTTTTTTTTTTCAAAACGACTTCTAAAAGAATATCCATAAATGCCCAAGCGAAAACTCGTTTAAAATCGGTTAAAAGAAACTTCGTTTTTTAAAACATAAAAATCAAGAGACCGGTCGACACTTGCAAGAGCCAGTCGACACTTAAGTGGTCTCAGGTCTTCCATCGGTCGACACTAACAAACACCGGTCGACACTACCTTTCTCTCGGGTATTTGCATCGGTCGACACCGGGGACACCGGTCGACACTTCTTGATGTGTCCTAGAGGGTCATCACTCGATCACAAACCAAGGCACAAACTTTATCCAACCTGTTAACTAACAACTTCAATTCTTTTGCAGGAATTACAGGTGTCGAATGCCTCTTCGCGGATTTAGAATGGGACCCAAGCACAAATGACAAGGATCAACCCTTGCACTTGCTATTGTGGGAGCTAAAGGTGGAATCACATGAAGAAGGGATTTGTCTCCCTCAGAATTAATTTGTAATTGAATTTTATTCGGCAAACATTCGCCTTATGTTTTTATTGGCAAACATTCGCTTTCCTGTAATGTTTTACAATTGCATGCATCCTTAGGCATTAGGATTAGATGTATGTTAAGTTAGATGGTAATTAGAAGCAACAATTGGGCCGGAGTTTAGCAGCCCACTAATGCAACAGATGGGCCAAAGCTTGAAGAGTGATCTGGTGTGCAAATGGACTAAGAATGGCCAACCATGTGGCCCATTTCGAAGTCCAAGTTCATTCTAACCTTCAGCCACCCTAGGTCTATAAATACATGGCTATTGGTGTGTGTAAAGGTTGTTGAATATATGAGAAATAGCTCTTTTGTGTTCAGCTGAAGTAGTTGAAGCTTGTTGGACGGTAAGGCTCGGTTCGGTCAAGAACCGAGAAGGAGTTCATCTCCTTGAGCTTTCAAGACCAAGGTTGCTTGAATAGCCATCATTTCACTCGTCTTCCCTCTCTTTTCCAGAGAAGAATACACGAAGAGAGTGGCCAGAAACCGGTCCCGTTTGCTGCCGTCTTCCTTCGGAAGATCGTTATGCCGAGAGCCTAAAAGGTTGCTCATCGGACAGCATTCGGTTTTCTGCTTATATTTTGTTTTTCTATTTCGTTTGTGGGTAAAACACGACTTATTCGAGGTGGAATCGTGTCACTTTTACACCCGTTTCAGATAGGGGTCGACAGCCGCTGTTGCAGGTCGACACCTCACAGTCGACACCGCTGTCATTTTTACACGGACCGGTTGACACTTGTAACCAGGGATCGATACCTACTTCAGCTCTGCTATGTACAGGTCGAGCCTCGCGGTCGACACTCATTCTCTATTTTACACTGACAAGTCGACACCTATGAACTTCGGTCGACACCTTGCACTCTAGAAACTTTAACAGAATTCAACAAAACAACACGGATTTTGACTAAACGTTTAAAAACCATAAATCCACTTCCCGACTCAATTTACACACCTGTTACGCACGCCAAAATACCCAACCCAAATTCAAATCTCTCTTTTACATCAAAATAACTAAATACGACACAAAATACCTCACCACCCATATTTACACCTGCCATTGTCAAAACGCCTCAACCTTTGGCCCAGTCGTCCCACAAGCGTCCTCCTCTAACTGCCTCCTAGTCCTAGGCATGCTCGGGATACTCACTAGTTGCTGCGTCGTCACCTACATCACAGAACTTAACTATTAGCCTAATGCTAAGTAAGTAATGCATAAAATGTTAATCACTGAAAACATTCACATCCTAACATATGCAGTTTTTACAGTTTCGTCTCTACTTTCATTTTCGTCTCTTTCTTACATCTTCTTTATTTTCTTACTACTGGGTTCTTTTTTACGTGCTAGATCGAGGTGACACACCTCACGGTCCACCTCACTAGACAAGGTCAAACTCAATCTAGTAAGGTGACACACTTCACGATCCACCTCACTGGAC
The DNA here is from genome assembly GCA_022433055.1 of Begonia peltatifolia. Classification (NCBI taxonomy): domain Eukaryota; kingdom Viridiplantae; phylum Streptophyta; class Magnoliopsida; order Cucurbitales; family Begoniaceae; genus Begonia; species Begonia peltatifolia. The sequence goes on along the minus strand of JAJTVC010003045.1, from coordinate 6,155 downwards.
AAGGTCACTACGTAAAGCGGAGGAAGAGTGATACACCTCGCAGTCTACCTCACTAGACAAGACCACTCAACCTCACCTTTATTATCTTCTTACGTATCTTCTCATTTCATTTGTTTCATCACCTCCTACTGTTTTACTTCATAAAAACATGGAAATTCATTTTTGTTTCGTTTCGTAATTTAAAACCATGATGCATATTACAAAGCATAACATAAAATAAACGTGCAATGCATCCTACTGAACTGTGATGTAAGCCCGAAGGCAAAACTTCTACTACATTACTTACCTGGCGTCCTTAGCACTCGTAATCCAAATCTCGTATGCTAACTGGAAAACCTAAAAAAATTATACATCCGTCAATTCTAACTCATTAAATTCATAACTCCCTATCTTGGAAGTCCTAACTCATGCCAAAACCGAAACTCTCCACTAAACTCGAAATCCTGCACAATTTCTATCCAACTTCGGACATTCACAACTTTTCCAATATTCATCCAAATTGAACGAGACAAAGTACTACAGGTTCCTGAGGACGTCTAGTTTCTTATGGTCTCATTCATTTCCCATTCGGATATCCACAACTTGACCGAACGTGGCTGAATGGACACCGTTCCAAAAATTCACATACTCAGCCAATCAACCACCTAATCTTTCCCAGCAATTCTCGTAATCCACTGCTATTTCGATTCTAAGCAACAATATGTAGATGAAATTAAACTCTAAACTCAACTTCTCAAATTACGCGCCTAGGTTTTCACCAAATCACCCTATACTCTTGCCAAACCCGCTTTCGTCACTAATAACACTAACACATCAACTAGCTACACAAAACTAACTAGAACTTACAATTATTTGGAAGAACGGAGGAGGAATCGATCGCCGATCGCTCACGGGAAAGGAGAAACGAGAGAGAGGGGGAGGTTTGCTGGAGAAGAAGAACACCGATAATTTTTTTTTATATATATTATTTAATATAATTAATTCTAATTACCATTTTGCCCTCAACCAAAACTCTTTCGATAAATCTACTATACGGTCAGTGCTCGGATAAAATCTTAAAATTTCTCCTTCACCATTATTCCTGAAATAATCCTTTATCTAACGTTACAAACTTTCTTACGTCGATTCTGACTCGAACCTCGCTGTTGACCGATACTAAATTCTGAAAAATTTGAATTAACTGAAATTTTTCGGGTGTTACATTTCACCCTCCTTAACAGAAATTTTGTCCCCAAAATTTTGCTACCTGAACAGCTCTGGGTATTGGCTCATCATGTCTTGCTGCCGCTCCCAAGTTTGCTTCTTCTACGCTGTGGTTGCGCCACAAAACTTTCACCAGTGAAATCTCCTTGTTGCGTAGAACCTTCACTGCATAATCTAGAATCTACACTGGTCTATCTTCATACGCTAATGTTGGTTGAATCTCCACATCATGATGTTCAACCACATGAGAAGGATCTCGTATGCACTTTCTCAGCATAGATACGTGGAATACATTGTGAGTCCCATCCATAGAGGCTGGTAGTTAAAGTTGGTAAGCTGTCTTTCCTACTCTCTTCGTAATTGGTCCAATAAATTTTGGGTTCAGCTTGCCTCTTTTCCCAAATCTTACCACTCCTTTAAATGGCGAAATCCTCAGGAAGACTTCATCAATCACATTAAATTCTAACTCTCCTCTCCAACGATCTGCATAACTCTTCTGTCAGCTCTGAGCTGTTAAGATACGCTGTCGAATAAATGCAACTTTCTCTACTGTTAGCTGTAAAATATCCGGACCTACTAAACTTGCATCGCTAACTTCATCCCAATAAAGCGGGGACCTACACTTTCTCCTGTAAAAGGCCTCGTATAGAGCCATACCTATCGTGGCCTTGAAATTGTTATTATAAGAAAATTCTACCAACGGCAGATATTTGCTCCATGATCTTTGGAACTCCAGTACACAAGCTCAAAGCATATCCTCCAGCGTCTAAATAGTCCTCTCAGATTGTCCATCCGTCTAAAGATGAAACGCTGTGCTAAGACTGAGCTGCGTACCCATGGTCTTGTGCAAACTCTTCCAGAACTTCGATGCAAATCTAGGGTCCCTGTCTGATACAATTGAAGTTGGAACTCCGTGCAATCGCATGATCTCTTAAATATATAGTTCGGCGAAGTGATCCATAGAATACGTCGCCTTCACTAGTAGAAAATGGGCTGATTTGGTTAACCTGTCCACTATCACCCATATTCCGTCATAGCCCTTTGTCGTCCGAGGCAGCCTTACAACAAAGTCCATCGTTATTTGCTCCCATTTCCATTCAGGTATCGGCAATAGCTGTAATTTTCCTGCTGGCCTCTGGTGTTCGGCCTTAACCTGCTGGCAAATCAAACACGCCTCTACATACTTCGCCACCATTCTCTTCATATCAGGCCACCAGTAATGCTGTTTAAGATTTCTGTACATCTTGGTACTCGCTAGATGCACAGAAAATCTTGAGTGGGATTCAGCCAATATTTCCCTACGTAGTTCTTCATTATTCGGAACGAACCACCTATTTCAAAACTTAAAAATTCCATCGTCTAAACAACTGAACACTGACTTGTCCTTGGAAACCATGCTGAACTTTACCTTTTCACACCCAGCGTCATCTTTTTGGGCCTGCCTAATCTTTTCTAAAATAGTGGGCTGTAAAGACATAGCCGATAACATGGCCGATATGTTCCACACCACTTCTAATTCAAACTTCTGAAACTCCGCATCCAAAGCCACAGACATGCCTGAAATCATAGCCAAAGTGGATGTCGTCACTCTGCTCAAAGCATCGGCTACTACGTTTGCCTTGCCGGGATGGTACTTAATCTCGATATCATAATCCTTCACAAATTCTAACCATCGCCATTGTCACATGTTTAGCTCCTTCTCAGTAAAAATATACTTCAGGCTTTAGTGATCAGAATATACCTCGCACTGCTATCCATATAAATAATGCCTTCAAATTTTTAGCGCAAAAACTACTGCAGCTAGTTCCAAGTCGTGCGTCGGGTAGTTCTGCTCATAAGCCTTCAATTGCCTAGACGCATATGCTACCACCTTCCCTTCCTGCATTAATACACATCCTAGTCCTACCTTTAACGCATCGCAGTAAATATTAAACTTCCCGTACTCGGTAGGAAGCGTCAGGATTGGAGTAGTAGTTAATCTCTGCTTCAATGTCTGGAAACTATGCTTACAATCCTCAGACCATAGGTATTTCACACTTTTCCTCGTTAACCGGGTGAGGGGTGCCGCAATCTTCGAAAATCTCTCAATAAATCTCCTGTAATAACTCGCTAACCCGAGAAAACTCTGTATTTTCATAACATTCTTCGGGTGTGGCCACTCCTTAATTGCTTGGATCTTTGCTGGATCAACCGTTATTCCATCGTTTGAGATGACATGACCAAGAAGATGGATTCTATCCAGCTAGAATTCGCACTTTGAAAACTTTACATAACGTTGGTGTCGCTTCAGAGTTTCCAACACCAATCTCAAGTGCTCCTTATGCTCCTCCTTGCTCTGAAAGTACACCAAAATATCGTCGATAAATATTATGATGAATTTATTAAGGTAATCATGGAATACTCTGTTCATCAGGTTCATAAAGGTGGCTGGAGCATTTGTCAATCCAAAGGACATCACTAAGAACTCATAGTGCCCGTACTGTGTCCTAAAAGCCGTCTTGGGAATATCTTCCGCCCTGACCTTCAGTTTATAATAACCTGATCTCAAATCAATCTTTGAAAAGACACGCAACCCATGGAGTTGATTGAATACATTATCTATCATTGGCAGAAGGTACTTATTCTTAATCGTTAGCTTATTCAACTCTCTGTAGTCGATGTACATGTGTAACGACCTGTCTTTCTTCTTGACAAAAAGAATCGGCGCGCCCCATGGTGAAAAGCTAATGGGTATAAACCCCTTCTCTACCAATCCTTTTAATTGCTTCTTCAACTCCTTTAACTCCTCTGACGCCAATCTGTAGGGATTCTTTGACACTCACTCAGCTCCCGGATACACATCTATCACAAACTCTATTTCTCGGTCCAGAGGCAAACAAGGTAAATCATCTAAGAATACTTCAGTGAAGTCTTGAACAATTAAAATATCTTGCGGTCTCGAATCCCAAGGAATTTGCATATCTACAATACTAGCAAGAAAACCAAAATACTAACCAGCTATAAATGAATGTATTGCACCATAATCAATCAATGTATAAGCAGGTATAGAATTCACTAGTATAGTACCTAACACCACGGCTGGCTGCTACTCATCTCCCGACTCAATCATAGCAAATACTCTCGTTGTTGTGCGTGTCATACTCTTCTTTAAAGTCGGGCAATCCCTGCTGATGTGGCCCACCTCATTGCAATTAAAACATCGTACAACCCTGGGCTTCGGGCAGTCTCTGGCCACATATCCGGCTTCATTGCAGTTGTAGCATTTTCTGGAGTTCCATCTGCACTCTCCCAGATGATACTTCATACATTTAGGGCACTGGGGGTACTGTACCGGTACTTGCGGCCTCTTACTACTTCCGTGACTGCTAGAACTCTCGCTAAATCTCTTTGTGCCTCTCTGTTGTGGCGGCTGGGAGACACTCTTGCTCTACTGCGGGGCTGCTTCTCTGAAAGATCTCCTAGAAGCTTCTCTCTGATTGATACATTTCATCTCAGCTTCCTCCACCTCTAACGTCTTGGCCACCACCTCGGAGTAAGTCACATCCCGTATGCCCGCTATTTTCACTCCTTTGTATATTTCCGGCCTCAATCCTCATACAAACTGAAACACTTTATCCTCATTCCGGCTTACCAAATTGCTGGCAAACCGGGACAAGAACTCGAATCGCTGGTTGTACTATGTCACTGACGTAGTTTGCTTCAACTGGCAAGAACTCCATCCTCTTAGTTGCCTACATCGTACTATTAAAATACTTGTCGTATAAGGCCTTCTTGAACTTCTCCTAGGTCATGTGCTGAGTATCGGCAGTGGCCTCTATAAATTCCCACAAAAATCGGGCATCCTTTGCTAAATGAAAGGTGGCTAGTATAATCTTATCCTCCTCTTCCACCTTCGCATATTTAAACATGCTCTCCATTGCTCGGATCCACTCCTCGGTAGCCATCGGGTCTGATACTTGTCCTTCGAAAGTCGGTGGTCGCAATCTCCAAAATCGGTCACCTGACTGGTCCTGACTAGAACTAGGGCCTGCACCTCCCTGTACTTCTCGATTTAGCAGCATTCCTAACTGTTGAAACTGTCAATTTACAAATTCTGTCAACTGTCGAATCATCGCAGAATCGTTCTCACTTCTTGGCTTGGTTATCTCTCTTGGCACACTAGGGCGTCCTTGTCGTCTAGACATTTTTACTATCTTTCCTGGATAATGGTCAGTTATGCTCATAAGTATTTTTTAAACAACACTAAACTTAAACACTCACAGTTATTGGAGCACGTCGTGCGGCGATAGGTGCTGTTGAGTAATCGTTTGAACATTTTGACCAAATGGCTCTAATACCAACACTGCAACGCCCCGAAAATCCTCCATGATTCCAGGTTCGCTACCAACGACTACGTGTCAATATCCCTCATGTCATCTACTAAATATTTCCTAGAAATTGGAAAGCTTTATTTTTCGACTCAAAACAATTTTTTTTTTTTCAAAACGACTTCCAAAAGAATATGCATAAATGCCGCAGCGAAACTCATTTAAAATCGATTTCAATAAACTTCGCTTTTTAAAACATAAAAATTAAGAGAACGGTCAACACTTGAGTGGTCTCGGGTCTTCCATCAGTCGACACTGACAAACGCTAGTCGACACTACCTTTCTCTCAGGTCCTTGCATCGGTTGACACTGGGGACACCGGTCGACAATTCTACACCCATTTCAGAGAGGGGTCAACACCCGCTGTCGCGGGTTGACAACTTGATCCTCTCTGTCCGCGCAGGTCAACTCTCGCGGTCAACACCGCCGTCATTTTTACACGGACCAGTCGACACTTGTAACCAGGGGTCGACACCAACTTCGAATCTGCTGCGCACAGGTCAAGCCTTGCGGTCGACACTCACCCTCTATTTTACATTGACTGGTCGACACCTATAGACTTCGGTCAACACCTTGAACTTTAGA
>JAJTVC010003031.1:0-10120 GCA_022433055.1 Begonia peltatifolia | reverse complement strand
CTTCATTGAGTACCCGAGTGTCAATCACAATAACTAAATAAACTGAGTGTCCATCTCTAAACTCCTCTCGGGTCATCATGGAATACGAAACATGCATTTTGCTGGCCCTGTTCATCGCCTGAAAAGTGAACTTTTCCTTACCCGGAGGTTAGAAAAACACAATTCCCGTTCTGCAGTCGATGGTAGCATAATGGTGGGATAGCCAATCCATTCCCAAAATGATGTCATAACCCTTCATATATATTATAATCAAGCTGACATAGAGAGTATTATTTCCTATTGAAATAATATTACCTTGAACTACTTGCTCCGAGTATAAACGTTCCCCTGATGGCAACATCACACTATAAAAGCAATCAGTTGAACTGGGCAGCAAATTAACTCTAACTTCGTACGTAGTTGAAACAAACGAATGTGTAGCACCCGTATCAATTAATGTAAATGCAGTTACACCAACAATTAAAATTGTACCTGTGATCATTGAATGTTGCATATCATCTTCTTTCTTTTCAGGCTCTATGATGGCAAAAATCCTTGGCATTACTCTCTTTTGGTCTCTGCCTGGCTTCGGATAGTCTTTAACAAAGTGGCCTGTCTTCCCACATCGAAAGCATTTATTTGTACCCATCCTGTAATTGCCAGAATGCTCCTTCTGGCATTTGGGACACAGAGGCTTCTGAGAAGTTCCTTGTACCTGTTTTCTCTTTCCCTGATCAGTTTTCTCATCAAATGGCCTTTTTACACCGCGTTGTTGTTGTTGTTGCTGTCCACCTCTTGGTTGCCATCCTCTGTTCTGGGGCTGGATTTCTCGAAAGAATCCTCTTGCAGGTTCCGTTGGTTTGATTATTTTTGTCTGAGCCTCCTCTACTTCTAAGGCTTTGGCCACGATATTTGCATAAGGAACATCCAAAATACCAGATATCTTCACACTCTTGTAAATTTCAGGTTTCAGACCCTGAACAAATTGATGTACCTTGTTGTCATTGTCGCTTACCAGGTGAACGACAAATCGCAATAATGCTTCGAAACGTCTGATATACTCTGCAACGGAGCCTGTCTGTTGTAACTGTGAAAACTCTACCATCTTATTCGCTCGCACTGTATGGCTGAAGTACTTCTCGTAAAATACCGTTCTGAATCGCTCCCAGGTCATCATTGTTACATCCGTGGTGGCCTTGATGGTGTCCCACCAAAATCTCTCGTCCCGTGCGAACTGAAATGTGGCACAGGGGACTATCTCTTCATCGACTACCTTGGCATATCCGTGCATATCCTCCATCGTCCGAATCCACTCTTCTGCATACGTGGGATCCGTGGACTGTCCGTCAAATATTGGAGGTTGGAGTCGTTGAAATCTTTCACTGCTTTGGTTGTTAGGAACACCCAATTCATTGTTCCTTTGGTTCTCTCGGTTTGCCAATCTCTCCAGCAGCTCAGATTGTCGATCCAGATGTTCACCTTGTCGATCGAGTAGGTCCGTTAGTCGATTGATGGTATCCTTCTCATTCCTGCCTCTGACCATTTTGCTTATCCTATATAAACATAACCACCTTAGAAAATAAACTTAAAACTCACAAACGTACTTACAGTTGAGGAAGCATGTCCGTTCAGTGGCTTGTGCTATCGGGCAATCTACAGAAATGATTTTCAATCCGGGTGCTCTGATACCATAACTTGTAACGTCCCTAGACACTATTCCTAAAAATCTCGTAAAATTTTTTGTTTTTTTATAGCCTTAAAACAACATCATGTATAAAAAATTAAACCGTTTACAGCGGAAAACAATTCTTGCGTGAAACCCTAATATAAAAATAAACTTCATTACAAGTGTTAAAAACAGTAAAATAGGGATTCCGGCCAACAGTTGACTATCAGAAAACTTAACTGAAACTTTGTAAAAATGACCATAACTATCATAAACCTTCTAACGGACACCTACAACATACCTAACTCCAAATTCACGTTTTCTTTATAAAAATGGGAAGCATGCCCTATATTTACCATTAAACCGGGTCCACTTATCAAAACAACCAATATGTTGTTTTATCACCCTTTTATGTGCCCCATAGGCCCGTCACATGATCTCAAGTCCAAGCACACACTTTAATTAACTTACATTCTCACACGCTTGTTTCTTGTGCAGGTAATGATTTAATGAAGCTGGAAATTGAAAGCTTAAAGTGGGAAGTGGAGGCTCAAAACATAGAGCAACCGAGACACATCCTTGCATAAGAAGCCACCATTGAAAATCATGATGCTCTTAAGGGAATTTGTCTTCCAGAACCAAATTCTATGTAATATTTTATTTTGAACTTATTGGGCAAACATTGGTCTTCTTGTTTAACTTATTATTAAGTCCATGCATCAGACATTTAGGATTAGGTTGAATGGTTAGGATAAATGATGGAAAGGGTTTCAGGATTGGCTTAATTTGAAGCATCATTCGGGCATGCAAAACATGCCATTCTCGGCCGCGCGCACCAAGGAAGTGAGCCGCAAGTGGTGGCCAACTTTACCTGATTTTGCCATACCATTGGGTTGCCATTTGAGATGCTTGTCCCCTTTACCTTTTGTGAAAGAAACATGGATCCATGACATGGCATTTAGGAAGCCATTGATCACCTCTTGGCTGCCACCATCTCGGCCGCACAATGCCTCACTTTGGAGCCGGTTACAAGCTACAATTCTCCAAGTTTTGAAGACCAAAAGCACAGCCCTAAACCCCTCCATCCTAGGCCTATATAAGCATAGCATTGGTGTTTGTATTTTGGTTGGCAAAGTTAATGAGCATAGGCATATTTTCTAGAGGAAACCGAAGGAGATTTCCATCACCCTTTCAAGGTAGTGCTCAGTTCCTTGAACCGATTAGGAGAAGCCTCCTAGCTTGGCAACTCAAGGTTGTTGCTCGAGCTTGTGTTCCACTTTTCTCTCCTCCCTTTCAATGGAAGGAAACAAGAAGAGAGTGGCCAAAACCGGTTCCCCAAGTTGAGAATCTTTCCATGGAAAGGTTGAGATTGCCGAGAACATTACATTGTCTCTTCGGCCAACTTGCGGGTTTGTGTGCATAACTTTGTCATTTCTAATCAACTTGGACCACGACCACCACCATCACACACCTCACTCACTCCACTAATCTCACACCAAATTTTGTTTCATTCCAAGCACATTTGGTTGTTCATTTTTCTGTTTTTCTCAAGGGTTTCTCGGCTTGGCCGAGATCCGAGGGCCTAACCGATCTATCGTGCGTTCTAGTGACCGAGCAAGGGCCAGACCACAACATTTGGTATCAGAGCATAGGAGGGCCCCGTGGAGTGATAGAAATCAAGTTAGTTTGGTTTTCCAAACTCATTTGGATGGCTGCACCTTAAAGCCTAAAACCGGGTTTCATTGCTCACCTATTCGGGTTATTGATTTGCTTGCGGTTTCTATGTTTTATTTGCGATTTCTTTTGAGCTAAAATCATCTCCAGCATGTTTCTTGAGTTGTTAAACATCTAAGCATGAAGAAATATCAGCCCTTAGACTCCATTTTTGTGGCTGCAAATTCCTTTCCCTTTTGGTTAAACAAATGCTAGCCACTTTAGTACTTGTTGTCTTCTTTTCTATTTCGGGAACAACACTTTTTCTTGCTGTGTTTTAACACTTCCAGCACCTTACATGACTTGTTAAGTGCTTAAGCATGCATGTTTAGCTTTAAAATTGTATGGTTAGCTTGATGGTTGCATCGGTTTAAAATGTTTAATGCACTTTGTTAGAAAACCGCATAGTTCAAAGTTTATTATTTCTTTTGATGACTGGTTTGTGTGCACTTATAACCGAAACTTGCAGCTTGATTTAAATGAACATTTTTATGCATATTGCTGCTTATATCCTCTGCGAAGAATGAATGTTAGGCTTGTCAAAATGTTACATGTGATTTGATGAAATTTGGTCGACACTTTGCACCAGCAGCCTAAAAATAATAGCAGTTCAAAAGAAAACGGACACGAAAACTTCCCCGAATTAAAAACTACCGACTGAAAACCTAAATCATTCATTTAAACTCTTTCAAAAAGTTTAACAATGTACCTATACATCAATCCCGACTAATAACATCCACACCCATTTATGCCTCAAAACCTATACACTCGACATAGACCTTACAAAAACACAACCCCCAAAAACCTACCTCCCAGCTTCACTCCACGGGTCAGACCGCCGCGACAAGCTTCACCTACCGACATACGGCCGTACTAACCGCCTACTCATCCTATCTAGGATCTAGTAACTCAACCACTGGAAACTCTACACGTATACCACGAAATACACAACATAAGCCTAATGCTCAGTAAGTAGTGCAATATGAATCGTAAAACGACAATGCAATCCTATCACATGCAATCTCTACGTAGCTCATGTTGTCACAACCGGTGCCGCGTGGTACGGCTGCACCATGGTGATGCTGGACTCTCTCGCCAGCTCACACCCTCGCACGTCGCCGTCGTCCCGGTTTCTCCCGCAACGAGGTCCTCAAATGGTACCGACGCATCACTCTATGCACGCATCGCAACCATTCCAGGATGAGGCTAGACGCACTCACCACACCACCCCTGGCACGTCACCATCGTCCCGGTTCCTCCAGCAACGAGACCATAGTTGCACACCACCACATGCACACCGCAGCAGCCATCCCAGGGTGAGTCTGCACGCACTCGCCACACCACACCACACCCTGGCACGTCGCCACCGTCCCGGTTTCTCCAGCAACGGGTCCTAGCTACCCACACACACATCGTCTTCACCACCACACCTCGCACTTCACACTCGCACATAAAACCATGCTCAAATTCATTTTCGTTCCCATTTCAAAAACATGATGCATGTCAAACAATACACATGTACATCACAATCAACCATTACAAACCTAACGTTCCTCGGTGTAGGCCCACCTAGGCAAAACATATGCATACACAACTTACCTAGCGTCCTAGCTTTTCGTGGTACTCGTTTCACTTGAAACTTGCTCAAATTCATATTCGCTCATAAAACCATTCTCAAATTCATTTTCGTTACACTTTTCAAAACATGATACATTACTGAGCGTAAATGGGCAAAACACACAATACATCCCTACCGTCCCATGGTGTAGGCCCGTAAGGGCAATGCATATGTGCACACTACTTACCTGGCGTCCTAACTTTCTTTGGTGCTCGTTTCACCAAAAACCGGCTCACCCTACAACAAAACCGATTTTTCGTCAAAATTCATCTCAGTACTCTACTTGTGCACTAAAATAACCATACTAGCACAACACTTCACGAACTTGCCAAAATTGCTCACTAACCTATCTCGGCTCCAAATTCAACTTAACTTTTGACGCGCATAACTTTTGCATCGATTACTGGAATCACCCGATTGCAGTGGCTAAATGCTCCAATCATAACCCAGTTTAACACATCAAAAGAGTTTCTAAAACGAATGTCCATAGCTAGGCCGAAAATTCAAAAATAGTTCCGTTCTATGGCTTAAAATTTCCACATTCTCAATTTCTCGCTCAAATTCGCTCACTTCCTCGCCCATCTATCGCATTTATCCCCAATAATCCACTACAATCAATAGTAAACCCAATAAACACTCTAACCCTAAAACCCTAATTCCCTATCCATCAATTTCTCCTCAAGCTCCAACACCAAACCAAAATTAAACCCTAACTACATAAACTTACTTGGAACTGCTGAAGAGGAGAAGGAACGGAGAGTACTATCGGCTAGAAGAACGATCGCCGAAGGAGAGCACACACGCGAGAAGGAGAAGCCGAAGGGGTCACGAGGTGGGGGAGAAGGATAGCAGAGAAGGGGAGAGGGTTTCCTGCAAATTCCTCTCCTCTCTATTAACATTTTAAAAAAAATAAATAAAATAATAATAATAATAACTAATTACTATTTCACCCTCGCACTTTAATCTTTTAATCCAACGCCTATCCAAACCTCTTCCGCCGAGATTGTGTAACGCCCCGAAAATCTAACCGTTTATGGTATGTTCACTGCTCTTATAGCAACACCTCACATCCCCCGGTCCACCTTGGACCGGTTTGACACTTACTCCTTATTTCACTCGCATCGTAAAATTTGTGTAAAATTTGAAAACTTTTATTCCTCGACCTAAAAAAATATTTTTGAAAAGATTTTTAAATGGCATTGCAGTGAAAAAATCGATAAAAAATCAGTTCGGACAACAATTCATTTCATTTCACATAAAACGGAGACACCTGGTCGACACCTGTATGCATCAGTCGATACTTGGGTCGTCTCGGGTTTTTCATCGGTTGATACTGGGAACATCGGTCGACACTACATTTCTCTCGGGTCTTTTCGTCGATCGACACTGGGAACACCGGTCGACACTTCTGCGTTCAATTCAGAGAGGGGTCGACACCTGCTTCCATAGGTCGATACCTTGATCCTCTATGTCTGCGCAGGTCGACCCTCGCGATCAACACCGCTGCTATTTTTACACTGTCTGGTCGACACCTATAACAATGGGTCGACACTTACTTCGGCTCTGCCCACGCCGGTCGAACCTCACAGTCGACACTCTCCTTCCATTTTTCACTGACCGGTCGACACTAGTCGACGTCGGTCAACATCTTACACCAGTATGCATAAAAATAACACCAGCTCATAGAAAACACACGATGAAAATCCCACGATTAAATCCACAATGTACAAACCTATATTTTTAAAACATAGTTCTTTCAAGTAATTTAAAAATAAAACATAATCCCTACTCCCATCCCGACTATCATCATACCATACACTCCTAAATCCCGCCATGGTCGAGTCGCCCCAACAACATCCTGCACTGGCATGCAGCGTGCGCCTCCAACCCCATCCTAGGCATGTTCGTCACCAATACGTACTTAATCAGTAAATCTTCAAACTCTCATAATTGAATTTTCCTATATTCCCTTTCAAAAGCCGAAAGCTTGGTTTGTGGAAAAAATGTCCCGAATTTGTGAAACGACGGCACCTTTGCCTTTCCCTCTCCCTCGTTCGTCGCTATATGCTTCGCCCTAAAAATGCAACTCGAAAATCATACATTACGACGCCATTTCTTTACGATGTGGTGTGCACGTGTCTCGGGAGGAGATCAACGTCACTTGCGCGAAAAATGCCGCCCCCGACTCCAGGATATCATCGTCCGAACGTGCAGTGCTTTCTAGTTTTAAATTTTGTGAGGGAATTTGGGGCACCTAGAAGTGTTTCTAGCCCCTGAAAGCAGGACAAGCTGCCTTCGGTAGAAAAATCACTTTAGTATTGTGGAACTTTTTCATATTTATTAAAATTTAGCCGAGTAGGTACATTGACTTGAAACTAAAAATTTGGGCGCTTTTTTTCCAAATCGAGCTTAGGGCGATGAATGGGAATATGAGGAGAGTCGTACCTGCACGCACGCGCCTGTGGCCTGTTATGCGCGCCCCTGTGGACCAGTCTGCGCGCGCACGGCAGCCGCCCTGTCTCCGCTCGCTCCCCTATTGCTCTGCCTGCGCACGTGCACGCCTAGTGGCCTAGGCGGCGCGCGCGGGGTAGTCCCGCAGCCTGTGCGCAACCGGGGCTTTACGCGCTAGCAAGGCGCTGGAGTTAAGAGGAGGGCGGCAACGCGCGGGGCTTTACCCAATGACTAGCTAATGCAGCAGGCGCATGCGGGCATTATACGCGGTTTGAAGCAGGCGCGTGCGGGCGTTATACGCGGTGCGGAGTAGGCGCACGGCAGTTTCACGCGGCATGCAGTAAAGGGGCGCTGGCGTTACACATAGACAGCACACAGATTGCACACAGTGCGGGGCACCAGGTCGAGTGTCACACCTAATTTCCCATGATGCATGAAGGCAAGGGCCAATGACCCGGAGGAGAGGAGCAGCAGGGCTACTCCTTGGGAGCGCGAGGCGCGCGGCCCACAATGGGTGAGCGGCAGATGGGCGCATGACCCACCAAGTCGCACATGTTGCGCAATCCATGAAGCAAACATGGGTCGGAAGTCAGATCCGTGAAACTATGCAAGTAAGTGCTAAAATGGCTAAGTGTTGTGCGGAGCATTTAGAAGGCAGCAGTTACACGCATGCGGCGCACGGCTGGCGCACGCAGTGCGCGCAGCCGGGGAGTTAGACACCAGCTGGGCGCTAGAGTTATGAATGCGCGCAGTTGGCGCACACGGATTGGACACGGAGTGAAAATGACCGTTGGGGCATTATGGCACATGGACATAGCCGTTGGTGGGGAGTTATGCCTCGGCAATTTAGCCGTTGGCGCTGGCGTTACTAATGCGCGCGCAACGCAGGCACGCAGGATGGACACGGCGGGCCAAGAGAGCGCTGGCGCGGGGTGTTGGGCGCAGGAAGCTATCTTCAGACAAGGCACGCACGGCAGAATGGCAACCAAGCCTAACGCACGAAGCAGACATTGATAGCACATGGTGGACATCAATGATGCACGCAGCAGGCGCGCGGCGAGCATTCATGGCGCGCGCGGGGCCGGCATTGAAGATGAGCATCCGAGGACATTAAGTGAGAAGCTGCACAATTATGTCACATGTAACTTATGGCACAACCATATGATGTATATAAACCTCTTGAGACACCAAGCCGAGGTATCCGATAAAGGAGTTCCTAAGGCATTGTGTGGTGTTCCTTGAGCGAGTGTTTCCTAGTCTTTTATATTCGGAATATAAAAGAGGGTTGGGAGGTTTTGCTCCCGTAAACACTTGTGTTATTTCTACTTATTTCCGCGAGCATCGAAGAGGAGGAAGGCTGGTTAAGTCGGGGACTTGGTGCCGCGCATCCCGAAGGCAAAAATTCTAGGTGCGAATTTGGGGGTGTGACAACTGGTATCAGAGCAAGGCAACCACAAAACCATGGAATCTCTAGAGCAAGGAACCTTGGAGGCAATTCTTGCAAGGCTCGACATAATGGAGAGTCTTGTCGGCACATCAATGGCAACCTTGGAGGATTGGCCATTGTTGGTAGATATCCTGCTGATGAAGAAGGAAATGGGCAATTTCCAAGCATCGGTAGGGGCGAACAACTTAGCTATCGAGCAACATGTCGCGGACACGGTTGATCGGATAGACAAGGAACTTGCCTGGATTGGCAAGAATGCGGTTGGAGGCTCGAGTTGAAGATTAGCTACCTCGGCCGCACAATTCAAGGTACCGGAGCCTAAACCCTATAATGGTAACCGCAATGCAAAGGAGTTGGAGAATTTCCTTTGGGACATGAAGCAATACTTCATGGCCGCAAGCATCGAGAAAGAGAGCCAAGTCATGATTGCAAGCATGTACTTGGGAGGTGATGCAAAGCTATGGTGGTGCCAAAACCAGAATTGGGAGCCACTCATTGACACATTTGAGGTGCTAGAGACCGAGCTCAAAGACAGGTTCTTACCGCTCAATTCAGAATGGACCGCGAGGGAGGCGATAAGAAAGCTACGACAAGCGGGCATGGTACGTGACTATGTCAGAGAGTATAGCTCACTTTCACTTGACATTTCAACTATGCATGAGGACGACAAGCTATTTAACTTCATGGCGAGTCTTCAACCGTGGGCGCAAGAGGAATTGAGGCGCCATGGCGTGAAGGATGCGCAGGCAGCCATTTCCATTGCCGAGAGTCTTGTGGACTACAAGACCGCACCTTCGACAAAAAGAAGGAAGGGCAAGGATGATAGGCGCGGAAACAAGGCAAGTGGAGGAGGCTCGGACAAGGGAAAGGCATCTCATAAGGCTTCGAGTTCTAAGTTATCTGATCACTCCCAAAAGAAGAAGACAGGGTGTTTTCTATGTGGCGGCTCACACTATGTAAGGGAATGCCCAAGGCACGAGGCATTGTCTGCGGTACGCACAAAATTAGACGAACCCGAGGAGGAGCTACGGGTGAACCCCATCCAGCTAGTCAATGCAATATCCAGTGGAGGCACGGGGCCGACACCAAAGGGATTAATGTATGTCGAGGTAAAGATCCAAGGGAGACGGATCCGAGAAATGTTGGACACTGGGGCAACCAACAACTTCATCTCGAGCGAGAAGGCCCGAGAGCTTGGCTTGGAGCTAGCCAAGTGTGACACAAAGATAAAGGCTGTCAACTCAGG
>JAJTVC010003022.1:0-19683 GCA_022433055.1 Begonia peltatifolia | reverse complement strand
GAGTTGTCGGGACGATAAACGACAGAGTTTCGGTCAGAATCGAGAGCGGAGAATTGACACTATTAGATAAAAGATTATTTCGGGACTAATGGTGAAGAGAAAATTTTAAGAATCTGTCCGAAACATACTAAATAGCCGTTAGATTAAAAGATTAAAGTGTGAGGGCGAAATAGTAATTAGTTACTATTATTATTATTATTATTATTTATAAATAAATTATGTAACAAGGAGGGTGAACTGTAGCTCCCTCCCCCCACCCCCCCAGCCGCGCGAAGAGAAAAGAAGAGCGAAGCCCTCCCTCTGGCGACCCTTGCTGCATCGACACTATTCCTCTATTTTACTCTCTATTTCAACAGTTCAAAGTAAATTCAAATAGTTTATGGTTCAATGTTGGTTTAGTGTTGCGTTGAGGAGAAATTTGATGGATAGGAGATTTGGGGTTTTAGGGTTAGAGTATTTATTGGGTTTACTATCGATTATAGTGGGTTATTAAGGATAAATGTGACGAATGGGTGAGAAAGTGAGCGAGGAACCAAGAATGTAGGATTTTAAGTACTAATACGAAACTGGCTGTGAATTTTTGGCCTAGCTATGAGCCTTTGTTTTAAAAACCCTTTTTGGTGTGGTAAACTAGGTTACAATTGGAGCGTTTGGCCATCGAAATCAGGTGATTCCGATAACTGACGCAAAAGTTATACGCGTCAGAAATTAGGTTGAATTTGGAGCCGAGATAGGTTAGTGAGCGATTTTGGTGAGTTCACGAAGTGTTGTGCTAGTATGGTGATTTTAGTGCACAAGTTGATTAGTGGGATGAATTTTGATGAAAAAACCGGTTTTGTTGTAGGTTGAGCAAGTTTTGGGTGAAATGAGCACCACAGAAAGCTAGGACGGCAGGTAAGTAGTGTATGCATGTGTTTTCCCAGGTTGGCCTACACCAAGGAACAATTGATTGTGATGTGCGTGAGTATTGTTTGACATGCATCATGTTTTTGAAATAGGAACGAAAATGAATTTGAGCATGGTTTTATGTGCAAGTGTGAAGTGCGAGGTGTAACACCCCGGGAAAACCACACGTTCCCGGTGTGCTACAATACATCTACACACTACACTCTACGACACCACTGAAACTTGACACAACTCACTCAAATTAATACCACTTTCGTTTTCAAAACATTTTCAAAGAACATTTGTCAGTATGAAAACTTTTCAACTTGACTCGAAAACCACTCGCGTCCCGAAGAGGGAACACAAAATCCTCAATATAAGACTACGCAGTGGAAAGAAAACAATATAAAAATAGTTCAAACTAAACCGAAAGACTCGAAATCCTAAGAAAGAGTCCAACGCACCCCCTCGAACTACACAAATCTGATACCGCGCACTCAAGTCCCCAATTCGATGCCCCGCGCGCAACCTCGCGATGCTGCACGTGCCAACTCAAACATCACCGCATCTCGTGCATGTTCACAGCGCCGCGGGCCCCACGCACCCTGCTGCTGTACAGCACGTCCGCGCGCACGCCCTCACCCGGCGCCGCACGGCCCGTGAGAACCTGCAAGGCCGTGTGCCCCGTGCACCTGTGATCACGCCACATTCCCACGCTCATCTACACTTCTCTAGCATTCACTGTGCACATCCCAACCTATTCCATATCCTCTCGACTGCCAACCTGTCTCCCGAAATTTCGACAGAGTAACAGCTAAAAACTGACTATCCCAAAGACTATCATAAATAAACTTACAATTTAAAAATCTCTATCCAAACTAAAATTCTCAAAAACTATAAATCTCCAATTTCCTTACTCTGGTCATCAACGTCCTAACTCGTTGTAGTGTAGGCTAATCGGCCAAAATGCATGCAAATATGCACTTACCTCGCGTCTTGAGGTCCAAATTAGGCAATTGATCAACTTCTTTTTTGATTTGCAAACCTAAACATAGGAATCAAACAATGTACATCAAAATGCATCCAATAACCTAAATCTCGAAATCTCCTTCAAATTAGCTACGAATTTCAAAATCTCATAACTTTACCTATACATATCTGAATTCAAAAATTCCAAAGGCTATGGACTCCTTAAAAGGTCTACTTTAACATGCATAATTCATATTTTAATGAAAACCAACTCATAAAAACTAAAACTTCCAAAAACCCTAATTGCCTTGTAATTCCACCATTTTGAGCATACATACATAATATGATGTTCTTTATTCATTTCATTACTAAACAACCATTACATCACATTTAAACCTCAAAACCAACAAGAAGTGGAGAAACTTAAACATTTTCATGCATCACACGTTAGGGTTCAATAAATCTCCATAAAACCCAAATAATCCACTACCCTTTCAATATACATTTGTAACACCTGAGATTTTTTTGAAAGTTTTAGCTTAGGTGCATAGGATTCCTAAAATATTTTTAGAGAATTACCAAACAAAAGAAAAGAAGTTCAAAACCAAAAACTTTAAAACCAGGAAAAAATTAGATAGCCGAAGCGGGAAATGAAAGGCATACGACTAATGGGTTAACAATTTGAATTAAGGGAAAGTTTTAAATTAAATGGAAAAGCTTCTTGAAGAAGCCACTACAACCCTTGCAACCAAACACCCCTCAATTCTTCACCTACCCACACTCTCCCCATATTTTCTCTTCTCTCTCAGTTCATTCCATCAACTCACTCTCGCTCTCTCTCTGATTTTCATCTCCAGCCAAGTATCTCTCTCCTTCCATCCTTGTTCTTCCTCCTCACAACCGATTCCCCATTTTCTCCTTTCTCCTTCATGCCAGCTGATTCTCCTCCTCCCTCAACGAGACTTCCATAGCAATCCTTCCTCTTCCCTCTCCCTCTCAGTCATTCTTCCACACGGACATCAACCCTTTTCTCTTCTCTCAGAGATTCTACAGTAAGGGTTGGCTTCATTTATTTGGATTTTTTTAGTTAGAGCTTAGTAGTGCTAAGTGCTGTTGGGTTTTGTGGAAATGTTAGATGTTTGATGGTTTGTGAATGCAATGCACGAAAATGAGGAATGGTTGCCTAACTCTAGTGCTTTTAAGCTTCTAAATATTGACGTTAGGTCTTAATTTTGATTGGAATTTTAAAATATAGCGAATTGATGAATGGTTGGTTAATTGTTGAATTGTGCCAAAACAAGAAACTTCTGACATACCTCCGTTTTGTGACTTTCGACCCAAGCTATAGTTATCCAATTGAAATACTATTTTAGTATATTAAACTAGACTCCTTAAATGAACTCTTGGCTTTGGAATTTTTGGATTTGCTTAAGTATACAAATAGTTACGGATTTTTATAGTTTAAGCAGAAATCCAGATTAGGTTTACAGGGCAACTCTGATTTTCTAATTTCTACCATTTATTGAGTTTGATTCTTGATAAATCGACTACACCATATTAAATATGACTTTTTAATGATTCTATAGCAATTTGAATAATGAGATTGGCTGAGTATAGAAAAAGTTATGCATGCATGAAGTTGGATAAAAATTTATTGCCAGAATACAGGACAGCTCAGATGTTTGTTTTATGCCATTGATTGTGCTTGGTTGTTTGAAAATAATGACACCATGTTAAACTAGACTCTTTAAATAGGATTTTTGGCTTTTGAATTGTTGGATTTCATTGAGAATTGAGTGAGTTGTCCACGCTTGAAGTTTAGCCAACTTTAAGTGGAATTCTAAGAAATGTAGTGTGAATGGATGAATTCTGGTTCATTTAATGAAGTTTAAGCTAATTGAAGTGGTTATGTGCATGTGATGTTGATGATATGTTTGGTTGATTCGTATGTTGTAGGAGTTGCTAAATAACCAAGAAAAAACGAGCTAGGTGCTCAAATATTGCTAAGGACCCGAAGTAAGTGGGCGAGTTGGTTTGGCCCTTACAGCCCTATACTAGGAGATATAAACCTTTTTTAGTAGTTGTATATTGTGATAGGGTACGTGTCACAGGTAGTTGAGTCGTAGGAAATATCAAGTGTCCAAGTTTAGCCTAACGTCCCGATTTATGTTTCGTTCTGTTTTGATGGTATGTCATGTTTGAGCTATGTTTACGTTATGATATATGTGCATACTCATGAATCGCGCATCATGTTTTGAAGAAAAACATATAAAATTTTTTAACTACATGTTTTATGTAAGAAAGACAAGAATATATAATGTATGTAAATGCTTGACTAAGGGACTAGGTTAGTATGGCTACATGTTTTATCCTTCTCTGGGATTATGTAAAACCGGACAACCCTATTATTTGTCCTTCTTTGGGACCAAGTAAAAATTGTCCTTGCCCAAAGACCCCTGTATGTGTCTACTCCCCTACTCGAGTCCCTTTTAACTCATGTCAAGTGCTAAGTAAAATAAAGAATGTACCAGATTTTACGATCATTGTAACGCCCTGAAATTTTTTGTTAAAATGATTTTTGGATTTACGTATCGGTAGACGGTTGAGTTTTAGTCGGAATCAAGAGAGGAAAATTTATACTGTTAAGTAAAATATTATTTTGAACCTAATGGAAAAGAGATAGTTATAAAATTTCAACTGGAAGCGAACTGATTGACCGTTTAACAAAAAAATTAGGAGTTGAGGGCGATTTAGTAATTAAGTTTATTATTATTATTATTATTTATATTATAAGATAAATTTAAAAAAAAAAAACTCCTCCTTGCAGATAGCGTTCCCCCCTCCCCCTCTTTCTTGTTTATTTTCTTCCCGTGTGAGTTCTCTGTTTTTTTTTGTTTCCTCCCCCTCTCTTTTTCATTTTCCTCTCAGTTTTATATGAAAGAGAAACCAGATCATCCATTTTTCCTCTGCCGAAAAACGCAGCTCCCTCTCCTCTTCGTCTTTCTTCTCTGTCCTGCGTGGAACACGGCCCTCTCTTCGATTTCGGTAAGTGTTCTCTTTCTTTTCTGGTTTTGGCCAAGAAAATCTAGGGTTTCGGATTGGGCGATACTCAAATTATGTTAGATTGTCCTCAAATGAGTTAGAATGTAATAGATTGATTAAAATAAAGTGAATTTGCTTAAGTTTTGAAAAATGGAGGGATTTTTTTTACAGGGCAGCTTGGTTTTGGCATTTTTCACCTAAGCTCTGGTTGTTTATTTTAAAAGCTGTTATAATATGTTGTATTAGATAGTTTCAGGAAATGTTTGGCTTTGGAATCGAGTTGTTTCGATAATCGTGAAGGAAGTTATGAATTTTCAAAGATTGATGAGAAAAAAATCTGTGAAGTGAGTTCAGACAGAATCCGTTTTCGATTTTTATGCTATCTAATGAGTTGCTTTTTATAAGTGAATTTAGCCATGTCACAATAGACATCCTTTGGGTTTTAACGCACTTTGAATCATTAAATTTGGATAACTATACGATTGTTACGAATTTCCAAACTTTAATAAAAAACAAAATCTGTGAAGAGGTTCAGGCAGCTCCGGTTTTCGAATTTCTGCTATTTATCAAGTATGGTTTTCTGCAAATGGATAAAACCACGTCAAAGTGGACATAATTAGGGTTACGTAGCATCTTTAATCATTGAAATCGGGTAAGGATTGAATGAGTTATGAATTTGAGAATTGTGCAAAAACTGGAAAATTTCAGCGGGCAGTTCGGTTTTGATTTCTCTGCCATTGATTATGCTTTGATTTGGGAAAATGCATTTCACCAGAATAAACTAGACCTTATAAGGTTTCCAAAACATGTCGAATCATCAAATTCGGCCAAATATACAATTTGATATGAATTTTCAAAGTGGAATGAAAAGCTGTGAATCGATTTCCGGGCAGATTCGGTTTTTGATTTTTTGCTATTAATTGAGCTCGATTTTTGACAAATGGATTTCACCATGGTGAAATAGACTCGTTTAGGAGCCCTTAGCATGTTAAATCATTGAATTTGGACTTATATTCAGTTTGTTGTGAATTTTTGAAGTTGGACAAGATTTATGACAAAATTTGAAAGTTGAGTTGTGATAGTTTCAATTTTAATTCCTTGATATTGAATTATTTGGTTGAAATTGATTGAAGTGCTGAATTATTAGGGTGGATGATTGAGATTATGTGGATGATGACCTACCTTTGGGATAATTACTTGAATTAGATTTCAACTTTTAGACTGTGCATTATAGAATGATGAGTGTTTGAAGATAGAGGTTATATGCACATGTTTTGAATTTTACTATTTTTAGATATTGGATAGTAGGTGGTGTTCATGATGGTTGATGGATGTTAAGAGTATAGGTTAGCTTAGTTGTTGATTTGGAAGTTAAGTGCATAGAGTTACACTTGATGATCTTGTGGTTGTTTATTTACTGTTTAAAAATATAAATTTGTGGATTTGGTTATATGTGGCGGTTGTGAATTAGAATTGTAAATCATAAATGATAACTTATAACTTTATGCTTTAGAATTTCAGGAAAACGGAATCGATCGAGTTGGATCGAATAGCTAAGGCGCCAGATACGTAGTGCATGCATGTATTTTGCCCAAGTGGGCCTACACCGTAGAACTTTAGAATTTATGTGATTGATTGTGGTGTGCGTGCGTATTGTTTGACATGCATCATTTTTTTTAAAAAAATAGAATGAAAATGATTTTGAGCATATTTTGAGTAAGTGGTGAGACGCGTGGCGGTGGTACCGCGGATCCTGCTAGTGTGTGGGCCGGTGCGTAACCAACTGCGGATTTTGATCGAGGAGTGGGCCGGCTAGGCCGTCACGCGGCATGTATATGTTGACGGTGAGGGAATGGGCAGTGGTACTGCGGATCCTACTAGTGTGTGGGCCGGTGAAACATCAGACATGGATTCTGCTCGAGGAGTGAGCCGAATGGGCTATCGCGAAACGTTTGTGTGTGGCAACTATGGTCCTGTGCTGGGGAGGCTGGGACGGGGCCGACATGTCAGGGTGTAGTGTGGTGAGAGGTACACCCTCACCCTGATGTGGTTGCTGTGTGGTGATGCGTATGTGTAGCTTGTGGGCCTCGTTGCGGAGAAGTCTGGGACGGTGGCGGCGTGTCAGGGTGTAGAGTCGCATTAGGTTCCTCCTTACCCTGGTGCGGCTACACTACGCGTCATAGATGTGACAACATGAGTGTGAGTTTAGAGACTGCATGTGATAGGATTGCATTGTCGGCTTTTACTTTCATATTGTACTACTTACTGAGCGTGAGGCTTATGTTGTGTGTTTTATGGGGTAGGTGTAGACATTGTTGTTGGTGTGCCTCGAGAGCCTAGTTCTGAGGCATAGGACGGTTGGAGGCATGCGACCGAGCACCGGATGGCGGATTTTGTTAGGGCGACCAGACCCGTGGGGATGGTAGGTGGTGGCTTGATTTCTTTACGGGTATTTTCTTTTGCTGTGTTGATGTACAGTTGATGAGATGAGTTGTATAGGTGTTGGTTGTAGAGGTGTTTATGGAGTGCGTGAGATGTTGGCGACATACGCGTATACTTTGCATGTAGGAGCTTGGAAATGCTCTGTATTGTGGATGTTTCTTCGTTTGTAGTTGATGAATTTGTCGTTTTTACATTTTGATCTAGTTATAAAGTTTTCTCTGAATGGTTGATGGATAGTTATTTCTAGTTAACTGGTGAACTGTGTGCAGGGTTTAAAATTTTTGGGATAGCCAGTTTTTAGGAGTTACCCTGCCGAAATTTTGGGAGAGAGGTTTGGAGTCGAAAGGATATGGAATAGGTCAGGATGAGTACAGTGAGTGCTAGAGAAGTGTAGATGAGCTTGGGTTTGCGACGCGATCGCAGGTGCGCGGGGCACGCGGCCGTGCGGGTGCTCACGGGTCGTGCGGCGCCGAGTGAGTGCGTGCGTACGAACATGCTGTACAGAGGCAGGGTGCGTGGGGCACGCGGCTCTTTGAACGTGCGTGGGACGCGGTGATGTTGAGTTAGCGTGCACGGCACCGCAAGGGTGCGCGCGAGTCGTCGAAGTGGGGACGTGAGTGCACGGCACCAGATTGTGTAGTTCGAGGGGTGCATTAAATTCTTTCCTAGTATTTCGAGTCTTGCCGTTTTATCTTAAAACTATTTTAAATTGTTTTTTTTTCCACTGCATATTTTTATATGGAGGATTTTGTGTTCCCTCTTCGCGGCGCGAGTTGATTTTCGAATCGAGTCAAAAATTTTTCATACTCACAAATGTTCTTTTGAAAATGATTTGAAAACGAAAGTACTACAAAACTGAGTGAGTTGTGTCAAGTTTTAGTGTGTTATAGTGTGTAGACGTACTGTAGCGCACCGGGGACTTGGGGTTTCTCGGGGTGTTACAATCATGCTGCACGAGCATTTATTGCAGTTACATCGGTTTACTAAACATTGGGCTTACAGTTTGAACCTCGTGATGTAGGCGAAGACGTACAGGTGAGGACTTCAAGCCCCAAGTTGATGTACATGAGAGGTTGGAGAGCGAGCTCATGGCGGGGTGTTTGTAGCTGTACGACTATTTTGACCCGTGGGTGAATTCATGTGTATTTTTGGGGTATAAGTGTTTTGATATAAAGTTTATGTATAGAAGAGTCTATATTTTCAAAAATACTAGATCTGTTTGGGATTTAGATGTTTTTCGTTAGGAAATATTTCAATGGTAAGCTTTTACGTTTTTAAAGTAAGATTTGATGTTTACGAGTATTTTGATGAGAAACATGGATGATTTAAAATGGTGTTATATTGTTTTGAAGGTTTGAAGGTTGTATGTGGATGTCATGAAGTGTTTTTAGGTTTTAAATGAAGAAAATGAGGAAAAGAGAGTAAAAAGCCGTTGGTGTGCGCGGTGGGTGCGTAGGTGCGTGCGACGTCTACACAGGGTGCACGCGGGGCGAACCTAACCAATCGGTCGGTGCTGTGCGCGCAATTGATCGGCGCCTGGTTAGGCGCGGGCAGTGCGCCTGCCGATCGATCGGCACTGGGTATGCAATCGAGGCGCAGGCAGGAAGATTGTTGACCGATCGGTTGATGGGGGCTGATCAATCGACTGACCTGCGCCCAACCTGGGTAGTGCAGCGGGCGCATCCGAGTGGGCGCCACGTGCGCGCACGAGCAAGTAGGGAAACAAACGTAACACATCAGGGCGATGCATTCACGCTGACAAAGTGACGCACGCGCCGCCCGTGCATGTACCACTCGACATGTTTTTCAACTTTTTTTTAAATCCAAACTCATTTCAAATGTTTTCTTCCAAATGACTTCAAAAATGTTTTTCCCTTATTTCAAATGATGTAAAGGAGCTTAAAGTTCAAAAAGAATTTATGTTGGAGTTGCTAAGTCTAAATGTGATGTCAAACAATGTGCCGCGGCCCCGCTTGAGGTTGTGACAACATTAACCCCTTTTCATAAATAAAACCTATCATATAATTTACCTTGAAGAAATCTTGAGAAAGAAAGAAGCTTTTGACGGAGGAAGTGATTGGCTGTGGATGAAGAGAAAAACATTGTGGAGAAGAAGCTTTCACATGATGATATTTCTCTTTATTAACATATTTAAAGGATAAGTGTGATGAGTGGAGGAGGTGTCTTCCCTCGATTGGTTGATACTTTCCTTTGCTTTTTAATAAAACATTATTTGTCCCACGTAAAAAAAAAAAAAAAAACAAAGCTTTATCTATTGACTTTTCAAACCTTTCTTCTTCTTCATTCCTTTCATCTTTCCTTTGTTTCTTTTCAACTTGAATGGTTTTGCTTTTTTAACCAAAAGTTTGACTTTTAAGACTTTGTACACTCATCTCTTCTTTCTTTTAATTTATCTCTTCTACTATTAAATCCTCAACTCCATTAAAATCGTCTAATTTATTAAGTGCTGAAAATTAAAATGTATGATAAATTTCCAAGTATTACCATTATGATGATTGTCTGTGTTCTTTCATTGAGGATACATTTTATGTCATATTCATTCATATGTTCATGCATCATGTTTTCATGAAATCATGTAAAATGTTTTTATGCATATGTTTTATGTAAGAAAGATAAGAACATGTCATGTAATGTACCGATTATGTAACATCCAGTGTAACACCACGAGAAACCCTGCGTTCCCAGTGCGCTACAATGCATCTACACACTACACACACTAACATTTGACATAACTCACTCAATTTAATACCTCTTTTGTTTTCAAATCATTTTCAAAAGAACATTTGTGAGTATGAAAAATTTTCGACTCGATTCCAAAACAACTCGCGTCCCGACGAGGGAACACGAAGTCCTCAACATAAAAACTACGCAGCGGAAAAGAAAACCATTTAAAACAGTTTAATATAAAACGGTAAGACATGAAATCCCAGAAAAGAAATCCAACGCACCCCTCGAACTACACCATCCGGTACCGCGCACTCACGTCCCCATTTCGACACCCCGCACGCACTCTCGAAGTGTCGCACGTGCCAACTCCACGTCACTGTGTCTCGCGCACGCTCACAGCGCCGCGTGCCCCACGTACCCAGCCTCTGTACAGCACGTCCGCGCGCACGCCTTCACCAGGCGCCGCACGACCTATGAGCACCCGCAGGGCCCGTGCCCCGTGCACCTGCGATCACGCCGCACTCCCACGCTCATCTACCATTCTCTAGCATTCACCGTTCACATCTCAACTCATTCCATATCCCCTCGACTCCCAACCTCTGTCCCAAAATTTTGGCAGAGTAACGGCTAAAAACTGACTATCCCAAAAATTTAAAAACCCTGCACACAGTTCCGCAAAACTAACAGTATCTATCTATCCATCATCCAGAGAAATCACCATAACCAAATCAGAGTATGAAGACAACGAAAATCCCTCAAATACAATGAAGAAAGTTCACAATATAGAACAATACTATACCCTAACATGTAAAATATATGCGTACATCGCCAAAATCACACGCACTTCATATACACCTATACACTGACACATATACAACTCATCTCATCGACTTTACATAATCACCACAAAAGAAGGAAAAATCCCCAAACCAACCAGGTCACAACCTACCATCTCCACGGGTGGGATCGTCCTAACAAAAATCCGCCATCCGGTGCTGCGGTCGCACGGCTCCAACCATCCTACGCCTCTGGACTAGGCACTCGAGGCTCACCAGCAGTATCGTCAGCACCTACATCACAGAGCACACAACATAAGCCTAACGCTCAGTAAGTAATGCCATATGAAAGTAAAAGCCGACAATGCAATCCTATCACATGCAGTCTCTACACTCACACTCATGTTGTCACATCTGTGACGCGTAGTGCAGCCGCACCAGGGTAAGGAAGAACCTCACGCCGCCCTACACCTTGACACGTCGCCACTGTGCCGAACTCCCCAACAACGAGGCCCCCAAGCTACACATATCCATCACCACACGGCAACCACATCAGGGTAAGGGTGTACCTCGCGCCACTCTACACCCTGACACGTCGCCCCTGTCCCAGCCTCCCCAGCACGGGGCCACAGTTGCCATACACACACGTTTCGCGACAGCCCAGCCGGCCCACCCCTCGAGTAAGATCCGCGACTGGTGTTGCACCGACCCACACACTAGTAGCATCCGCAGTACCACTGCCCATATCCTCACTGTCAACACATGCACGCCGCATGACGACCCAGCCAGCCCACCCCTCGAGTGGAATCTGCGACTGGTGAAGCACCGGCCCGCACACTAGCGGGATCCGCGGCACACTGCCACACGTCCCACCACATACTCAAAACCATTTTCGTTCACGTTTTTAAAATATGCATGTCAAACAATACGCACACACACCACAATCAATCATATAAACCCTAAAGTTCTACAGTGTAGGCCCACTTGGGCAAAACACATGCATGCACTACTTACCTAGCGTCCTACGCTCGGTTAATGCACAGCTTCGCCAAAAAGAAAGTCTCAACCTAAAACACAACCAATCTTTCATCAGTATTTATCTCAAAATTCACCAAATAGCTAAAAATAACCTTCCTTAACTACACTCATGAAATTTCAACTGAAACGGGTCATCGGTTTGGTACGACCGAAACCAGCTTAAAGTTCAGACGCGCATAACTTTTGCGTCCGTCAACGGAATCGAACGATTCAAGTGGCTAACGTCTCCTTAGGAACCTATTTTAACATACTAAGACGGATTTTAAAACGGTAAGCCGCAGACAGGCAAAAAATGCCAAAAACAGAATTTGACCTTTTTTATAAAATTTCAACCTTTGTTTTCCTTCAACCAAAACTCACTCAATTCAGCTTTAAGCACCAAAAACATACATGCCACTATTACACGTTGAAATTTCACGAAAAACGCTCTCTAATTTGCGTTGGATATCGGAATCGAATGATTCCAGCGGCCATAGGTCCCTCTAACCACCTAATTTATCCCACAAAAACAGAATTTAAAACGATCAGCCGAACGTAGGCCGAAAGGGCCAAAAACAGAAACTGTCCCAAAGCCAAAAACGTCCGATTCTTGATTTCAATTCGAATTTCACAACTCCCATACACAGTTAGTCGTATCCCGCTTATACATTCCAGCCAAGCTTGCCGGAATTGAAAGGAGGCCGAGCACCAAGCTCGACGAACAACAGGGAAACCGACAGGGCTGGCCTTCGGTTTCCCCCTCCAAATTCTCGGCACTCCCTCCTCAACACTTCAGCCAAAATCACCGAAAATGGAGGGAGGCCGAACCTTACACTCGGCCAAACCGGACAGGATAGCAGAGGGAGGAAGAGTGACTTACTGAGCAATGGAGTTCTGCACACAACGGGAAAGAGGGACTACAGCAAGGCGCTCAAATCGTCGGTGGCAGAATATGTCAGAAACTCGCCCTCGCGGTCGTCGGCCGAAACACTCAGCTCTCACATCGGGAACTCGAGCTGCTGAAACCGAACGGCTTCGATTCGTCGGGACAGCAACACCTGCTCGCAACTCGCACCTCGCACCCACGCTCGTCGGCCGTCGATCGCAGCTCCGACTATGGCACACGATCGCCTTAGCCCCTCGGTTGCCTTCTCTCGGCACTCGGGTGTTCTGCAGAAATCAGCCGAATGGCTTCTTCCCGAAGTCATTCGGGTGATTTCATATATTTTTATTTTTTTAAATAAATTACAAATTACAAAACTGCCCTCACGTGTTTTAATCTTGCGTGATTTCATTAATTTCTCGACCTCCTGACTTCAAATTCTGAAAACCATCGCAAAAGTGGGCTCCAAGTCTTATAATTCAAATTTTCCCGTTGAAATATTTCTCAAAACCCCGACCGAGATTAAATTAAAAATTTCAAAAATTAAAAATTCGAAATTTTCGAGTTATTTCATCCCCCCCACCTTATAAGAATTTCGTCCCCAAAATTTACGTACCGAATAAGTCGGGATACTACCACTCCATGTCATCACGCCGCTCCCAAGTACTCGCCTTCAGCTCGCTACTTTCTGAATCAGTCTCCTGAGTCTGCCTGATTCTGTCCAGAATAGTCGGTTTCAATGACAAGGCAGAAAGAGTGGCTGCCAGATCAGAAACTACCTCTAGACCAAAACTCCGCATCTCTGTCACTAACTCAACTGGCCGTATCGTAGTCATGGCAGAAGTCGATGCTGTCACCTTACTCAAGGCATCTGCCACCACATTCGCCTTCCCCGGGTGGTATCTGATCTCCACATCGTAGTCCTTGACCAGCTCGAGCCATCTTCTCTGTCTCAAATTCAGCTCCTTCTGCATGAAAATGTACCTCAAGCTCTGATGGTCTGAGTAAATCTTGCACTGCTGCCCATATAGATAATGCCTCCAAATCTTGAGTGCAAATACAACCGCTGCCAGTTCCAAATTGTGTGTGGGATTATTCTGCTCGTAAGCCTTCAACTGCCTAGAAGCATAGGCAATGACTCTCCCACTCTGCATCGAAACACACTCAAACCAATCCTGGAGGCATCACAATAAATGCAGAACTTCTCCCCTTCCACGGGCAGTGTCAGTACAGGAGCCGTAGTCAACCTCTGCTTCAATGTCTGGAAGCTATCCTAACACCTGTCGGTCCATTCATACTTTGCACTCTTCCTGGTCAGCCGGGTCAAGGGTGCCGAGATCTTAGAGAACCCTTCAATGAATCTCCGATAATATCCAGCCAACCCTAGAAAACTGCGTATCTCGCTAGCACTGGTCGGCCGCGGCCACTCATTTACCGCCTGAACTTTCCCCGGATCAACTGAAATACGCTCAGGGGAGATCACATGCCCCAAGAAGTGAATCATGTCCAACCAAAACGCGCACTTTGAGAACTTAGCATACAGCTGATGCTGGCTCAAAATACTCAATACAATCCTCAGGTGCTCCCTGTGCTCCTCCTCACTCTGCGAGTAGATCAGAATGTCTTCGATAAACACAATCACAAACTTGTCCAGGTACTCCCTGAACACCCGGTGCATCAAATCCGTGAATGCTGCAGGGGCATTGGTCAACTCGAAAGACATAACCAGGAACTCGAAGTGCCCGTACCTCATCCGGAAGGCCGTCTTCGGTACATCCCTCTCCTTCACCTGTAACTGATGATAGCCGGAACTCAGGTCGATCTTAGAAAACACTCGGGCACCCTGCAGCTGATCAAACAAATCGTCAATCCTTGGCAATGGATACCTGTTCTTCACCGTCAACTTATTCAACTCCCGGTAGTCAATACACATACGTAGGGACCTGTCCTTCTTCTTGACGAATAGAATTGGCGCTCCCCAGGGTGAAAAACTAGGGCGTATAAATCCCTTACCTGTCAGCTCCTCCAACTGAGCCTTCAGCTCCTTAAGTTCAGTAGGTGCTAATCTGTAGGGGTTCTTGCACACCGGCTCGGCACCTGGGAAAACATCTATCTCGAATTCAATCTCCCTATCAGGGGGCACCGGCAATTCATCATCTAACACCTCCGGGAACTCCTGCACAATAAGAATATCCTGTATCTGAGCATCGCCCGGTGACTGCGCATCCTCGACACTTGCCAAAAATTCCTGGCAACCCATGCCTAACACCTATGGAGCCTGACAGGAAAATATCGCAGAAATCCTGGCAAGACACTTACCTGCTTTAAATGTGTAGCTCTCCCCACCCGGGGGCCGAAAATGAACCTCTCTGGTCCTGCAGTCAATCTCCGCATGATGTCTGAACAGCTAGTCCATCCCCAAGATCACCTCATAACCGCTCATATGGAGAATGACTAGCTCGGCATATAACTGCTTCCTCCCTACTGTCACAACATTGCCCCGCACCACCTGTTCTGAATACAAATGCTCTCCGGATGGCAAGGTAACATCATAATGTCGCTCGGCGGGACTGAACTCCAAGTTGGCCTTAACCACAAAACGCGTCGACACAAACGAGTGCGTAGCACCCGTATCAATCAAAGTATAAGTTGCCACACCAAAAACAAAAATGTTACCAGCTATCACTTATGGCTGGGCAGCATCATCCGACTCAAACAGGTCAAAGACCCGCGGTGTAACTCTGGCTGACGACCTGCTCGCCACTGGGCATCTGCTGGCAAAGTGTCCCACCTCATTGCAGTTGAAGCAGCGGTTCTGACGTGGTTTCTGGCACTCTCTGGACATGTGGCCCACCTCGCCACAGTTATATCACCTCACTGGGCCCGTCCTGCACTCGCTCGGGTGGCTCCTCTAACATTTCGGGCACACTGAAAACTGTCCCGACCCCTACGGCCTCTTAGTGCTCCTCTGGCTGCTAGAACTGTCATTAGCCCTTTTCAGGCCTTTCTGCACAGACACCTCCCCGCTGGCCTGTGGCAGCGACTCTCTGAATGATCTGCGAGGCTGCTCTCTGGGTACCTCCCGATAACTAGGAAGCTTCGCCCGAGCCTCTTCAATGTCAAGGGCTTCGCTACCACCTCCTCATACGGCATGCCTCGAGTCCCCGCAATCCGCATGCCCACATAAATATCCGGCTTCAGGCCCTGCACAAACTGATGTACCTTATTCTTATCGAGGCTCACCAAATGTCCTGCAAACCGCGACAAGGCCTCAAACTGCCGTACATACTCGGCCACAGTGCCGGTCTGCTTCAACTGTGCAAACTTTACCATCTTCTGTGTCCTGACTGAATGACTTAAATACTTGCCGAAAAACACCGACCTGAACTCCTCCCAGGTCATGGCCTCCACATCTCTCGTGGCCGCCATAGTATCCCACCAATGGCTCGTATCCTTGGCAAGATAGAATGCCGCGCTAGAAACTCTGTGATGCTCCTCTACCTTGGCAAAACTCATCATCCTCTCCATACTCCGTATCCACTCATCAGCACTGAGAGGATCCGGAGATGATCCGTCAAAGGTCGGGGGTCTAAGTCTATA
Source organism: Begonia peltatifolia (assembly GCA_022433055.1). Taxonomy (NCBI): domain Eukaryota; kingdom Viridiplantae; phylum Streptophyta; class Magnoliopsida; order Cucurbitales; family Begoniaceae; genus Begonia; species Begonia peltatifolia. The sequence goes on along the minus strand of JAJTVC010003022.1, from coordinate 3,381 downwards.
CAGTCTGTCAACCCCTCTGTCGGACGAACCCTGGGCGCTAGACTGACCCTGGTCGTCCCTGCTCAAAAAACTCTCCAACTGCTGAGACTGACGGTGGACCAACTCTGTAAACTGCCGGACGGTATCATCCATGTCGCCCACAGCTCTAGGAGGCGCCTCTCGTCGTGGCCGCCCTCTACCTCTACCTCTCGCCTCTCCTGACATTTTCTACCTTTAACATAAATATAAAACTCACATTAGTACTACAATAAATTCAAATCTAAACACTTACACTTGGTGAAGTGCTCCCGTGCAGCGGCTGGCGGTGTTAGGTAATCCTCTGAACAACGTTGACCCCGTGGCTCTGATACCATAACTGTACACCTCGAGAAACCCCGCGTTCCCGGTACCCTACAGTGCATCTACACACTACACACAGTAACACTTAACATAACTCACTCAATTTAATACCTCTTTCATTTTCAAATCATTTTCAAAAGAACATTTGTGAGTATGAAAAATTTTCTACTCGATTCGAAGACAACTCGCTTCCCGAAGAGGGAACACGAAGTCCTCAATATAAAAACTACACAGCAGAAAAGAAAACCATTTAAAACAGTTTAATATAAAACGGTAAGACTTGAAATCCTAGAAAAGAAATCCAACGCACCCCTAGAACTACACCATCCGGTACCGCGCACTCACGTCCCCACTTCAACACCCCGTGCGCACTCTCGCAGTGCCGCACGTGCCAATTCCACGTCACTGTGTCTTACGCACGCTCACAGCGCCACTTGCCCCACGCACCCTGCCTCTGTACAGCACGTCCGCGCGCACGCCCTCACCCGGCGCTGCACGACCCGTGAGCACCCGCAGGGCCGGGTGCCCCGCGCACCTGCGATCACGCCGCACTCCCACGCTTATCTACCCATCTCTAGCATTCACCGTCCACATCTCAACCCATTCCATATCCCCTCGACTCCCAACCACTCCCTCAAAATTTCGATAGAGTAACGGCTAAAAACTGACTATCCCAAAAATTTAAAAACCCTGCAGACAGTTCACCAAAACTAACAGTATGAAGACAACGAAAATCCCTCAAATACAATGAAGAAAGTTCACAATATAGAGCAATACTATACCCTAACATGTAAAATATATGCGTACATCGCCAAAATCACACGCACTCCTTTTACACCTATACACTGACACATATACAACTCATCTCATCGACTGTACATAATCACCACAAAAGAAGGAAAAACCCCCAAACCAACCAGGCCACAACCTACCATCTCCACGGGTCAGGTCGCCCGTAAAAAAATCCGCCATCCAGTGCTGCGGTCGCACGCCGCCAACCATCCTACGCCTTTGGACTAGGCACTCGAGGCTCACCAACAGTATCGTCAGCACCTACACCACAGAGCACACAGCATAAGCCTAACGCTCAGTAAGTAATGCCATATGAAAGTAAAAGCCGACAATGCAATCCTATCACATACAGTCTCTACACTCACACTCATGTTGTCACATCTGTGACGCGTAGTGCAGCCGCACCAGGGTAAGGAGGAACCTCACGCCGCCCTACACCCTGACACGTCGCCACCGTCCCGGACTTCCCAGCAACGAGGCCCCCAAGCTACACATGCGCATCACCACACGGCAACCACATCAGGGTAAGGGTGTACCTCGCCCCACTCTACACCCTTACGCGTCGCCCCGTCCCAGCCTCCCCAGCACGGGGCCACAGTTGCCATACACACACATTTCGCGACAGCCCAGCCGGCCCACCCCTCGAGTAGGATCCGCGACTAGTGTTGCACTGGCCCACACACTAGTCAACACATGCACGCCACATGACGGCCCAGCTGGCCCACCCCTCGAGTGGAATCCACGATTGGTGAAGCACCGGCCCGCACACTAGCGGGATCCGCGGCACCACCGCCACACGTCTCACCACATACTCAAAACATGCTCAAAACCATTTTCATTCACGTTTTTAAAATATGATGCATGTCAAACAATTCGCACGCGCACCACAATCAATCATATAAACCCTAAAGTTCTACAGTGTAGGCCCACTTGGGCAAAACACATGCATGCACTACTTACCTGGCGTCCTACGCTCACTTAATGCACAGCTTCGCCAAAAAGAAAGCCTCAACCTAAAACACAACCAATCTCTGATCAGTATTTATCTCAAAATTCACCAAATAGCTAAAAATAACCTTCCTTAACTACACTCATGAAATTTCAACTGAAACGGGTCATCGGTTTTGTCAGGCGGAAAACCAGCTTAAAGTTCGGACGCGCATAACTTTTGCGTCTGTCAACGGAATCGAACGATTCAAGTAACTAAACGTCCCCTTAGGAACCTATTTTAATATATTAAGACATTTTTTAAAACGGTAAGCCGCAGACAGGCAAAAAATGCCAAAAACCGAATCTGCCCTTTTTTATAAAATTTCAACCTTTGTTTTTCTTCAACCAAAATTCCCTCAATTCAGCTTTACGCACCAAAAATAGACATGCCACTATAACACGTTGAAATTTCACGAAAAACGATCACTAATTTGACTTGGACCAAAATGCGGCATAAACTTCCGACGCGCATAACTTTTGCGTCAGATATCGGAATTGAACGATTCGAGCGACCATAGGTCCCTCTAACCACCTAATTTATCGCACAAAAAGTAGAATTTAAAATGATCTGCCGAACATAGGCCAAAACGGCAAAAAACAGAAACTACCCCAAAGCCAAAAACGTCCGATTCTTGATTTCAATTCGAATTTCACAACTCCTATACACAATTAGTCGTATCCCACTTATACATTCCGGCCAAGCTTGCCGGAATTGAAAGGAGGCCGAGCACCAAGCTCGGCCAACAACAGGGAAATCGACAGGGCTTGCCTTCGGTTTCCCCCTCCCAATTCCCGGCACTCCCTCATCAACACTTCAGCCAAAATCACCGAAAATGGAGAGAGGCCGAACCTTACACTCGGCAAAACTGGACAGGACAGCAGAGGGAGGAAGAGAGACTTACAGAGCAATGGAGTTCTGCACCCAACGGGAAATAGGGACTCCAGCAAGGCACTCAAATCGTCGGTGGCAGAATATATCAGAAACTCGCCCTCGCGGTCGTTGGCCGAAACACTCAGCTCTCACTTCGGGAACTCGACCTGCTGAAACCGAACGGCTTTGGTTCGTCGAGACAGCAACACCTGCTCGCAACTTGCACCTCGCACCCCCGCTCGTCGGCCTTCGGTTTACCGTAGCTCCGACTACGGCACACGATCGCCTTAGCCCCTCGGTCGCCTTCTCTCGGCACTCGGGTGCTCTGCAGAAATCAACCGAATGGCTTCTTCCCGAAGCCATTCGGGTGATTTCATATATATATATAT
>JAJTVC010003014.1:401-15777 GCA_022433055.1 Begonia peltatifolia | reverse complement strand
ATTCCTTCCATGCATGCATATAATAAAGTTTAACAAAAAGACCAATCTTTAGCTAAATAATTTTGAAATAAAAAAAAAGTACAAGTTTCATGGCTGGGAAAGACACATTTCCATGCGAACCTCTCGGTCGCCTCACTTGATCTTTTACTTGACAAGGTACTTTGGTTGGTCTAAATCCATAGCTTTGATCTCCCACTTCACGTCTCCCAAGGTGTCCTCCAAGTTTTCACACCAACCATTACCATAAAAAAAGACAAGTGTGAGGCACAACATCCTCGCCAGGTATTGAGGATTTGACCTCAAATCCTTTAATTTGGGCCCTCGGAATTTTCTTCATCGCTTATATAGGGTGATAGGTCTATGACGTTGAATGTTGTTAATACTCCATAATCACCTGACAATTCAATCTTATAAGCGTTGTTATTAATCCACTGCAACACCTTAATGACTCATCTGCTTGAGGAAGAAGCTTAGATTTCCTTTTGTTGGGAAATCTATCCTCGCACAGGTGTAACCAAACCAAATTTCCTTCGTTGAAGATAACTTCTTTTCGACCTTTATTTATTCGTTTAGTCATGCTCGTATTTCTCTTCTCGATGGCTTGATGCACGCTCTCATGTAATTTCTTAATCTGTTCAGCCTTGCTCTCTCCTGATGGGTTGGCCAGTTCAGTAAATGGTAAAGGAATAAGGTCCAATGACGTACAAGAATTAAACCCATTGGCAATCTCAAAGGGCGATTGCTCAGTGGTGGAATGAAGGATGAGATTGTAAGCAAATTCCAATTTGAAAAGACTACATCCCAACTGTATAGTTTTTTTCTTACAATACTACGTAAGAGGGAGCCTAAGGTTATGCTAACAACTTCTGTTTGCCTATCAGTTTGACAGTGAAAAGATGTGCTAAAATACAACTTTCTCACTAACTTCTTCTACAAAGTGGTCTAGAAGGTGCTCAAAAATTTAGTTTCTCAATCTGACATTATAGAATGTGGTATACCATGCAGGCGAATGATCTCTCAAAAAAATAAGTCCGCTATTGAGTAGGCATCATCTGTTTTTGCATAAGGAATGAAATGTGCCATATTTGAGAAATGATCCACAACCAACATGATCAAATTTTTATTACAAGCAGTCCATGGCAATCCCAAAATGAAGTCCATACTGACTTCAACCCAAGGGTGCGAGGGAATTGGTAAAGGCATATATAAGCGTTATGCTAGAATCTTACTCTTGGCTTTCTTACAGACGATGCATGTTTCCTTGAAAGGACTCGCTAATACTCCAGATTGAGCTTCTTTTACAAGACATTACCTTAAACTTCCTTGCGAAATACAGAATTTTCCCACTCTCAATAAGTAGCTATCCATTAGTCAATAGTCTCCGTTGGCTTATTCCTTGCACTTGGTGTAATAAGATCTAAAATCAGGGTCAGATTCATAGATATGCTTAATCCATTCAAAGCCAAAGAATCTAGTCCCTAACTCAGTAAGTAGAATGCGTTTCCTCGAAAGTGCATCAGGGACTACATTATTTTCTCCTTTCACATACTTCAGAATGTATGGGATCCTCTCCAAAAACTCTACTCACTTTGCATGCCTCTTGTTTAACTTGTGCTAATTTTTGATGTGTCTCAAAGCTTGGTGGTCAGTATTAATAAAAAATTCTCTTGACAAGAGGTAATACTGCCAATACACTAATGCTCAAATAACAACATAAAATTCTTTATCGTACATGGAGTAATTGAGCACAACTCTTTTTCGTTTCTCATTAAAGTATGCAATGAGTTTCCCCTCTTGCATGAATACGGCTCATATGCCTACTCTAGAAAGCATCACTCTTAATCTCAAATATTTTATTAAAATTCGGGAGCGCTAGTACTGGTGAGTGGCATAACTTGTCCTTAATTAGCTCAAATCTCTTTTGGCATGTTGGGGTCCAAGTAAACTCTTTTCCTTTCTTTGTGCAATTAGTGAGCGGTGAGGCTATCAAGTTAAAGTATTTGATGAACCTCCTGTAGAAAGAGGCTAGTCCGTGGAAGCTACGTACTTTAGTTATGGAATTTGGGGTAGGCCACTCATCAATGACATTGATCTTGTCTGCATTGACTTCCATGTTGTCCTTAGAAATCACAAACCCTGTGAAATAAACTTTGTCTTGCGCAAATGAACATTTACTTAAATTTCCAAATAATTGAGCTTTTCGTAGGGTTTGGAAGAGTATACTCAGATGCCTGAGGTGCTATGGAAGGTCTAGGCTATAGACCAACATGTCGTCAAAATAGACAACGATAAATTCCCCTAAGCCTTATGAAAGTACATGGTGCATAAGTATCATGAAAGTACTCAGGATGTCATATAACCAAAAGGGCATCACCGTCCACTTAAATAAGTCATACTTAGTCTTAAATGTCGTCTTCCACTCGTCACCTTCTTTCATTCGTATCTTGTGATAACCGCTCTTAATGTCCACCTTATAAAATATGGAGGCTCCGTTGAGCTCATTCAGCATATTTTCGAGCCTAGGAATCGGGAATCTATATTCTATTGTAATTTGATTCACGGTTCGGCTATCGACACATATTCTCATTGTGCAGTCTTTCTTAGGTACCAGTAGGGAGGGAACAACACAGAGGCTCATGGACTCTCGTATGTTTCCTTTGTCCAAAAGTTCTTGTACTTATTCATGAAGTTTCTTGTTTTTCTCGGGGTTGATTCAATAGGCTGGTCTATATGGTAGCATGGCCCCGGGCTGGAGGTCAATTTTGTGTTCTATACCACGTAGTAGTGGTAATCCTTAGAGGAGTTCCTCAGTGAACATGTCTTGGTATTGATTAAGCAATTTCTAAACTGGCTCAGGGATAACTCCTAGCTGTATAACTCTATCTTAAAATAATATTAGAATCGTGGGATCTCCTCAAAGCACAGATGCTTCTATTTCTGAATTAGACATATAAAGTTTGGCTTTATTCTTAGCTTCTTTCCTCATGGTATCGTTCTTTGATATCTGTTCGGGGGTCATGGGTGCTAACCTAATAGTGTTTCCTTCAAACTTAAGGGAATAATAGTTAGAATACCCATCATGGTTCACTCTACAGTCAAATTGCCATAGTCATCCTAGAAGTAAGTGGCTTTGTACTCATAGATACAACATCGCATAAAATAGAATCTTGATATTTTTCCAAAGCCAAATCTACTCTCACTTGTTGAGAGACCTTGACATCATCCCTATCATCTAATCATTGCAACTTATAAGGGTGGGGATGTACAGTTGTCTCTAAACCTAACTTCTCAATTAAGTCATCTGACGCCACATTCGCACAACTTTCTCCATCTATAATCAAAGTGCATAACTTATCCTTGATGAGACATTGACAATCTTCTCTTGAGCTCTTAGTCACGAGGACTTGTCTCCTGACCATAAGTAAGGGTCCCTCGGGAGGGTGAACAATTTCTTCCTCAGTGCTGCTCTCCTCATCATACGCGTCCTCTACTTCCACCTCTTGTTCATCCTTGCTCTCAACCTCTCCCGTATCTTCTTTGATAACCATCACTGGTCGGTTTGGGTACTGAGCCATGTAATGACCCATACCGTGGCATTTATAGCACTTGAGTTCTCATGCTCTAGGCGGGTCGGTTTTCTCTACTAAGGATCTATTATTGGATTCTTTGGGTGGCCAAGTACGGGTAAAAGACTTCTTTCCTTTAGCCTCATTGAAGGTCTTATTCTGCTCGGGCAGCTTAGGTGTGCATTTAGGGCAAATCCTGGGGGTAAACTTTAGAGGGAAGTTGGCTTTTCTTTTCCTATTCAGTTGACGCTCAATTGTCATAGCCATGTGAACTATCATATCCAATGACTCTAAGGGGTGCAATTCAACGTGGTCTTCTATCTCCCTATTCAATCTTCAAATGAATCTTGCAATTACTTGCTACTCAGGTTCTTCCATATCTACTTAGATTCTAAGCGTCTCAAATTCACTAAGGTAGGCCTCAACAGAATAACTACATTGTCAGAGGTTTTGGATTTGAAGGAATAGGTTCTGTCGGTAATGACTAGGTATGAATCTCATAGTTATGAGTGACTTCATTACCCTCCACGTGGTAATGGAATCATCTCCTATCCGTCATCTTTGGAGCTTAATGTTGAACCACTGGAGGGCCACATATTTATAAGCTTTATGGATAGTAGTTGAATTTTCACTTTATCGGTCGACACTTGTAAAGACAGGTGGACACTTCATTCCTTTTTATTTTACATCGGTCGACACATATAAAGACAGGTCGATGCCTCTTACAAATTTGGTCGACCTTTACTAAAATAGGTCAACATTTCATTTCTCTCTGTTTGACATCAGTCCACACCTGGAAAGACTAGTCGACCCTTACTAAGATAGGCTGACACTTCATTCCTCTCCGTTTGACATCGGTTGACACTTGCAAAAACTGGTCGACACCTCTTGCAAATTTGATCGACCGTTATTAAGATAGGCTGACACTTCATTACCAGGAACTTCATTGAAACTTTCTAAAAATGACCGTAACCATCGTAAACTTTCTAATGGACACCTATAGCATACTTAACTCCCAAATTCACATTTCTTTATAAAAATCAGGTAGCATGCCCTTCCATTTACCGTTAAACCGGTTCACATATTCAAAATATCCAACATGTATTTAAACATAAAACCATTTAATCCGACTCCTAAACTTCTTATATCAACACATTTTAAAACAATTGAAACCTAAATACCTAACCATAGTTCGCAAATCTTTATACATTTTCCCGAAACACATTCACATAGTCGACGGGTAAATCACGCTCCAACAGCCACAAGCGCTCTCCCACGTTCATCCTTCTTCAATTGCGTCACTTGTCGGGTTTAGGTAGAATGTCCTCAACTTCTTCTAAATCACCTATATCACAGAGACATCTATGATCTAAAGGCTTAGCAAATCAACATAAATGTAAATCCATGCCGTGCATATACAATTAATAAAACATGCAGTCATTTCATTTCATTTCGTTACATAGCGGGATGTCACCAGGAGTTTACTCTCACCGGATAGAGAAGGTACATCAAGCGGTTAGAAAGCCTTCTCCATCTACCGGGGGGAAAATATGCTCCACCTACGGGACAAACATATCTGAACCCCACCCCGACATGACCGGTATTACATACATTCATTTCTATTCATTAGTTCATTTCTTTTCATAAAACATGTGTAGAAAATTTGTTTTTATACCATATTTAAACAAACGTGGTGTATGAACAGTTCGTAATGCTTAAACTTATAAAAACATATAAAAGAATCAATGGAGACATCAAACACATTCTACAACATAAACAACCTAACTACTCGTCTAATTTACGCTAAAACTTACACTAAAACAATCCAAATCATCAAATCATCGAAAACAAAATTTCTTGTGGTGTAGGCCAAACCAGCCAAGCAAATCACGAAAACTTATCTTGGGTTCTTAACAATTTAACTTGAAGTCTATTTTCTTTAACCATGAAAATCAAACCACTTAACAAAACATCAAATTGAAACACTCAACATACACACAAGAAACTTTCAGATTTTCTTAAAATAGTTTTTCGTCCAATTTCAAACGCTCATAACTTTCTTGATATAACTCAGAATCGAGTAATTCCAAGTGCTATGGACTCCTCTAAGAGTCTACTTTCTAATGGTGCAAGCCACTTACCAAAATAGAACCAATAACTAGGCCGAACATAACAAGAACAGAACTATTCTGTTTTTCATAAAATTGAAACTCACCTCTAATTTTCACTTCTATTATGCATGATCTTCTATTTTACTCCATCCAAGATCTTTAGAACCTCTAAAATTAAGTTTGAACATCCAAAAGAAGAAGAAAGACTAACCCTAACTCTGAATTTTCGGAGGATCAAAACCCATGCTTAAAACTCTTCACAAAACCACTAAAATATATATTTTTTGCATGAAAACTCATGCCTATTGTAAACCTTACCTTAATCCTTTGAAATGAAGGAGTCTTGGCTGAGCAAAAGCGGAAGGAAGAGAGAACGGTTCCTAGAGAAATAATTGAAATGAAAGTGATGAATGTGGTTTTTATAAACTTTATTTAATAAAGTTTAACTTTAGCTTATTTGCTTGATTTACACATATCTTTTAATTTCATAAAATTTGACCTTATTTCTTATTTCTAATATTTTTCAGTCTTTTCATTTTTTCTTTTCACTTATTTATTTTCTTTTTCTCTTCTGCTAATTCTCATTGCTTCCTTTGTTGTTTCTATCTATCGTTTTAAAATAATTGATCGAATATTATTGAAACAAAATGTACAAAAGTTTTGGGTGTTACAAATTTAATTAGGTTAAAGTGGTCCTAGGGTATTAGGAAAATGGATTTTTAAAAAATTCTAACCTAAAGTGTCTAAGGTGTGCCCGAAATCTTCGGATCGCGTTTTGAAGGATTAAACGATGGATTTAGGCTCCGAAAACATGGCTAAATTTCGACTTAGCGGGGCGATTTAAGAGTACTACTCTCGATTGAAGATCTATTTGGTGCTCAATACCACGAAGGGGAGGCAACCCTTATGGTAATTCTTGAGAAAAAACATCTCTAAATTTATTAAGAAGGGCCTTACAAGTTTGGGTATTTCTCTCAATTCTTTTACTCTATCCTAAAATAGCATAAGTATGATAGCAACCCTTCAAGAAGAGATTTTTTCAATCTATTTTTAGATAATAAGAGACAAGTCTTGTCCTCTCTATTTCTTTTTGCCTCTCATCTTGTGCGTGTGATGACCCAGATGTGTAGGTATGAGGACACGACTGCGGGGCAAACCTCGAGGGACGGCGTGACGTAACGCCTCGAGTCTAAGCAAATCCCGGGTCATAGAAAGAAGGTCGTCACAATCTCACATCGCTTGGGGGAGGTATATGGAAATGAAACATATGTAAGAAAATCCTTCTAAGATAGTAAGACGCATTTTGGAGCACAATTGACAACGGATCCCATAAGAACTTCGAAGTTAAGAGTGCTCTGGCGAGAGTAATACCAGGTTACGTGACCGACTGGGAAGTCCTCGCCAAACAAATCTGAGAGGGGAGGCTATTGGGTTACGGCCCAATCCCCAAAGCGGACAATATCTTACTGAGAAAATGGGTCGTTACAAATGGTATCAAAGCCTGTATCCAACAGAAATATGGCAAACGAGGATGTTGGGCCCCGAGGGGGGGTGATTGTGATGACCTAGATGTGTACGTATGAGAACACGACTGCGGGACAAACCTCGAGGGACGGCGTGACGTAACGCCTCGAATCTAGGCAAATCCCGGGTCCTAGAAAAGGGGTCGTCACAATCTCACATCGCTTGATAGAGGTATATGGAAATGAAACATTTGTAAGAAAATCCTACTAAGATAATAAGATGCGTTTTGGAGCACAATTGGCAACGGATCCCATAAGAACTTCAAAGTTAAGAGTGCTCTGGCGAGAGTAGTACCATGTTGGGTGACTGACTGAGAAGTCCTCGCCAAACAAATCTGTGAGGGGAGGATATTAGACTACGGCACAATCCCCAAAACGGACAATATCTTACTGGGAAAAGGGGTCGTTACAGTGAGACTTGCTCAGGTGTCAAAGGTGTAAGCTTGAATGTCGTCCCACCAAAAGTGAAACAATAATAATTTGCTTGACCGTGGTGAGAAACTTGTCGATTGAATTGCCATGGTTTTCCCAACATTAGATGACTTGCGCTCATGGGAGTCACATCACACAAAACTTTATCTTTATAACTTCCCATTCAAAATTCCACGCAAACTTTCTCGGTCACCTTGATCATATCTTTGTCATTCAACCACTTTAACTTGTAAAGGCTCAGGTGAGTGGTTGATTTTAGTCCAAGTTTATCCACCAATTCCTCGGATGCAACGTTAGTGCAACTTCCATCATCTATAATGAGAGAACACAATATTTCATTAATAAAACAACAACTATTAAAAATGTTGCCTTGTTAGTTGCTTTTTTTTCATGGGATTTTAATCTTCTCAGCTTTTGAAGTCAGACCTTTTCTTTCGTTGTCTCCTATGATGGGCAAGGGACGATTGAGAATGTCTCCTATTAGCCAAAGATTGACTTTGAGTTTGTTGACACCCATCCTTCTACGAAGAATTCACTCTCCTAAGAAGACAAAAATGAACAACACTAGGTTTTTGAGAACTCACTGAGTAACAATTCTAATAATGGGGCTAGTATTTGTCGACATTGAATCAAACGGAATATGACCGAACTCGTGGATGAGCAACAAATTTCCAAGCTTTAAATATGGCAACTTGTTGTTTCTCCCTCTCGGATATCCAATGATGATAATCGAAAGTTTCCTAGATTCCATTAGATAAACAGTATGAATTCTTAAAAAAAACGTATAATAATACTAACCCCAAGAATGATTTAGAGCTCTGATACCAACTGACGTGGAAATGGAAGCAAATTAAAAATGATATAATGAAAACCAAGGCTAGTTTGAGAAAGTACAGATGTGAGGCACCTTTTGACCTTGTCTCCAATTGATTAGGAGCACTCCAGCGAGATAGGGTGTGAGTTCGTACAACCTTTTGTTAATCTCTAGCCTTAACAAAGATGGTAGAAAGATATGCACCGAATAAGAATCTTCAATGAACTCACAATTTGAGGACAATTTAACCAAGAACACTCGGATATGAATCACCGGGTATCAATGGGTTTGAGCAACGGGAAGAAGCTCGGGTTTGGGAACAAAGTTCAATCTTTTTCTTTAATTCAAATCTAATCTTTTAAAATAACATAGTAATGAGGTTTTTTATAAACCACTCTTTAAAACAACCTATGATAAAAACTAACATATGGAATAAAAGAATATGATCAAAAAAACCATGCATTAAGAAGAAAATTCAGCTATCTTCATGATGGGTGTGCAAGGGGTGATGAGATTACTTGTGAAAATGATCGACTTAGTACTCGAAAACCCAAAACAGTTTGCGTTAGGGCAAACTGAGAGTGCAAGCAAATAATGTCCTACAAAATGGTGACCAAATGAAATGGAAATGACAATGATAGTTAAAGGAAATATGATGTTATATGTGAAGAATGGAAATATGGCTTATGTAAGGAAATATGAAGTAAAAGATGAAAGGAAAAATATGAAACCCGAAGTTGGCCAAAAAGCTATCAATTGAACTTTTGACAAATACTTCCTCAAGAAGAAGTATCAACCTTTGGGCACCGGTTTGAACCATACTCTTCTATTTTTCAGCCTAAAATAGGCTTGGAAAGAGTGATAGCTATCTAAGATCTCTCAAGCAATCACACAAGAGAGAAATGGAGGGCTTCTCCAATCGGTTCACAAAAACCGATACCTACCTTGGGGACTAACCCAAAGTATGCTCAACTCCTCTATTTTGTTAGGGGAATATGCTGATATTTCATTCATCCAAAAGCTTCATAGAGCCACCAAGAACCATGCCTAAATAGCTAAACCTTAATGGCTAGGGTTTACAATGGTCGTTTATTAAAATGCAGGGTGTGGGCGACTTAGATCGCTTGGCACGTGCTCAACATCTTGTGGCTGAGATGATATCTGTGCAAGCCTTCATCAAGCACGCTCCTTTGTTGAGTCATCCATCCTTGTGCGCGTATTCTCCTTGTCAAGTCATTAATCCATGCCCTTCCTCAAGCTTGATCATCCTTGGTTCATTTGGTTGCCATGTGGTGCTTCTTCACCTTAGCCAAGCCAACCTACAAAGATGATCAACTATGTAACCCAATTTAGCCACCATCATACATCTAATCATAGCATGCATCTAACCTAACCACGCAATCTATATGCATGCATAAATGACTAATAGTTTTTGTCACAAATATAAAGGCTAATGTATGCCAAATTAGTTAAAAGAAAATGGTTATATGGGCTTAATGTAGGGAAGACAGATTCCCCTTTTAGTTGCTTTGCTCCCTGCATTCCAAGTGATAACGTGTAGAGGTTGATTCATGTCCTCCATGCTAGGTTCCCACCCTATGCCTCCAAAGTCATTGTCATCTGTAAAAGAAATAAATTTGTTACATAACATATTGAATGTATAATTGGCCTCGAGAATGTTTTTGGCCTTTGTCGTGGATCGAGTAAGTGGTCTCGGAGGCACATCATCCTCAACAAGTATGTAAGGATTTGACCTCAAATCCTTTTCTTAAGCCTCCTCGATGTCGACCTCATCTTCCTTATATGGTGATAGATCCTTGACATTGAAGGTTGCCGACACTCCGTAATCTCCTAGTAACTCTAATTTGTAGGCGTTGTTGTTAATGTGCCTTATTATTTTAAAAGGCCCTTCAGCTCTAGGTAGTAATTTAGAACACATTTTATCAAGAAATCTTTCTTTGCATAAGTGTAGCCAGACCATATCACCTTTGTGAGAAATTACTTCCTTGCGATCTTTGTTTGCTTGTTTGGCATAACCTTCATTTTTCTTTTCTATGACTTTTCGCACTGTTTTGTGCAATTTCTTTAATTTGGCCTCCTTGTCTACCTTGGATGGATTCGCAAGTCCATTATCCAGTAGGGGTACCAAATCCAGTGGAGTGGCGGGGTTGCGTCCATAAGCAACCTTAAAGGGCGTTTGTTGAGCGGTAGCGTGGACACTCCGATTATAGGCAAATTCTACTCCAGGTAAGAGTAAATCCCAATTAGACAATTTCTTACCTATTGAACTACGTAGGAGAGTACCCAAGGTTTTGTTAACTACTTCTATTTGTCCGCCTGTCTGGGGATGAAAAGAGGTACTATAGCATAGTCTAGTTCCTAATTTCCTCTATAATATTCCCGCAAAAAGTACTTAAAAATTTAGTGTCTCTAGCTGACACTAAGGAGTGAGGTATTCCATGGAGAAAAACGATCTCCTCAAAGAAAAAACCAGCAATTGAGTTGGCACCTTTGGTTTTAGAATAAGTAATAAAATGTGTCATATTAGAGAAACGATTTACGACTACCATGATAGAATCCTTTCCTCTAATGGTATGTGGTAATCATAGAACAAAGTTCACGTTTATCTACACCCAAGGGTGAGTCGATACAGGTAAGGTTAATTATAACCATTGGGGGATGACTCTACTTTTGACCCTTTTATAGATAGAGCATTGCTCGACCAAATGGTGTACGTCCTTCATCATGTGGGGCCAAAAGAAATGTTCTTTAAGCATATCTTGGGTCTTTTTCTCCCCAAAGTGTTTACTTAAACCCCAGCTATGAGTTTCCTTAACGAGGCGTTGTCTCATACTTCCTTCGGGAATACATAGTTTGCCTCCTTTTAGCAAGTATCCATTCTCAATTAGTGTTGGCCAAAATTTGCATCCGACTTGTAACTACCTTTTATCCATTTAAATCCGAAGAACTGGGTCCCTAATTCAGTAAGAAGGATATGTCTCCTTGATAAAGAATCCGCGACTACATTGTCTCTTCCCTTAACATATTTAAGGATGTATGGAAATCTCTCCAAGAATTCCACCCATTTCTCGTGTCTTTTGCTCAACTTACTCTGACTTCGTATGTGCTTCAAGGACTGGGGATCTGACATGCTCAGGAAGCCTATTAGGCGTTCCCAAACAAAGATGCTTACTTTACTTAATATCCTCACTAATGATTTTGTTTATTTTGCAGATCTTGTTCTACTAGAAGATTCCAAATGAGAACCAAGCATCATTGACATGAATCAACCCATGCACGTGTTGGCTTGAGATTCACAGATGGACTCAACTCAAGGCCCAATGAGAATTTGTCTTCCCAACCCATAAACCATGTAAACTATTTTGAAATTTGTTTCTTTTATTTTTGGCAAACTCTAGCATTTATATATGCACTTTATATATAGTATCATGCATTAGATTGTGTGGTTAGGATTAGATGTAACACCTAAGATTTTTAGATTATAAATTTACGATTCCATATGGGGATTTTTAGAAACAAGGCTTCCGGAAGTAAATTAATGGATTGAGCCAACTAAGGAGTAAATAGATAGTTAGAATGAAAAAATGACATGTATTTAAAAAGGGTTTTCATTGGGGATATAGGCTAAGGAAGATGAATTTTGATAAGGAATGTATGAAGTATTATTAGAAGTTTTAAGTTACGCTACTAGTAAGCAAAGTGTCGACCTACATGTTAAAATGTCGACTGAACCTTGCATGTGTCGACTCCATGGATCGACCGTCGCCAACAGAAGCAAAGGAAGTGTCGACCTGTGCAAGAAAGGGTCGACCGTTTAGTGTAAAGATGAGTACAGAGTGTCGACCTGCACGAAAGGGGTTGACCAAACTCGGTAGGTGTCGACTGATTGGGTCGACCTACTTAGACAGCGAGGAATGAGGTGTCGATCGGTAGTGCAAAATAGATTGGAGTGTCGACCACAAGGATCGATCGTCGTGGACAGAGAGCAATGAGATGTCGACCGGTGTATACAAGTGTCGACCGGTAGTGTGACATAGAAGATGGGAGTGTCGACCACAAGGATCCACCATCACGAATAGAGAGGAATGAAGTGTCGACCGATTTATACAAGTGTTGACCCTTGGGTGAAGGACGGATCAACGTGTCGATTGAACGTTATAGGTGTCAACCGGGACCTCTTCCTTGATTCAAATAGAAATTTTCGAAAATGTTTCAATCCAATGTTTTTGAGGTATTCTCCAAATGGATTTGTAGATGTTTTTATGTGTTTTAAAATGGATGTAAATGTATCAAAAACCAGATTAAAGTTTTTATAGAGGTCAAAAATTTTACGTCATTATGGAAAGTATAAGTTAGAGAAATGTCACGGTGGAACCGTTGCGGCCCTAGTCTGCCTCTGGGCTGGGGCTTGGGGTCGTCACAACTGTGGTATCAGAGCACCCGGGTTTTAAAAGTGTTTCTATAGATTGCCTGCCAGCACAAACCGCTGCACAAGAACTCTCCATTGACTAAGTGTTTAAGTTTAAGTAATCGTTATTAGATGTTTATTTTTTTATCTTATGATGTGTCTAGAAACGACAAAATGCCGATAGCACCTAGACAACCGAGAGATGAACAGATTAGCCAGTTGATGGACCTGGTGAATCGGCAGTCTGAACAGCTATGGATTTTAGTGAATAGAGATGGAAATGGGAAGGAAAACAGACAAGATAACACTCCACAGGACCAAGGTGGGGAAAAATTCAAGCGACTTAGGCCCTCAACTTTTGATGGACAGTCTTCGGACCCCAGTTATGCTAAGGAGTGGATCTGGAAGATCGAGAGCGTGTTTGGTTATGCAAGGGTGGAGGAAGTCGAGAAGGTGACGTGCGCAGTATTCGTCCTCGATAAGGATGCTAGCTTTTGGTGGGATATCGTTAAGGCCACAACAAATGCTGGAATTATGACTTGGGAGCGATTTAAGACTGTGTTTTACGACAAGACTTCAACCGGACAGTTCGGACCAACAAAATGGCAGAATTCACTCAATTATGCCAAACGAGATCGGTGGCTAACTATGTACGAAGGTTTGAAGCCCTATCCCGTTATGTAGGCCATTTGGTTAGCGAAGAGGAGAATAAGGAGTACCAATTTGTCCAAGGGTTAAAGTTGGAAATCTTCAAAGGGGTAAAGGCTGCGGGCATTGATGACATGTCGTACCAGAGGGTTGTGGCCAAGGCCTTAGAGCTCGATGATCTAGAGATGAAGCTTCAACGATAGAAAGAACAGCCGAAGAAGTTTTTCTAAGAGGTACAGCCACAGCAAGGTCGGGGATGACAATCGCCACAACAAAGGGGCGTCAAAAGGCCCAACGAAGCACCGACCGACCATGACAAAGGCAAGCTACCACAAGGGGCGTCCCAAGCTACTCAATGTTCTACATGTCAAAGAAGTCACTTCGGGGAGTGCAAATCATATTCAGGCCGATGCTTCAGGTGCGATAAAATGGGTCATAAGGCCAAGGATTGTCCCGGGCGAAGCAAGAGGCAGCCAGGCGGCGCTCCGAGGATCTTTGCTCTGATTGAGGATGAAGAAGCTACCTGACCATCAGTTGTTTCAGGTACCGTTTTGGTTTGTAATGTAGCAGCCTATGTTTTGATTGACATGGGAGCAACACATTCCTTTGTATCGTTGGAGTTTGTGTCTAAGTGGAATCTAGAGTTCGTTCCCACCGACGGTAGTTATAGCGTTATGTTACCTACCGGGGAATTTTTGCACTCGGATTAGGCGATACAGGGGGATGTAATAACAATAGGTGGCTGAAAGATGTATGTGAGCTTGATTATACTAGCCATGAAGGGGTATGATGCAATCTTAGGGATGGACTGGTTGTTCAAACACTACGATACGATAAATTGTAGGTCGGGAGTTATAGGCTTTAGCCCCCGAATGGTGAAGGTTACTCATTTCAAGCAACCCTTTGTATGAACAGGATGCCTATAATATCGTCCATGGATGCTCGGGCTTTATAGCAAGTGCATTTAATACACGGAGGTGGCATGAGAAGAAGTTACAAGACATTCCAATAGTTGAGAAGTTTTTGGAAGTTTTCTTGGACGAATTACTAGGCTTACCCTCTAACAGAGAGATGGAGTTTACTATCGAAGTTAGTCCTCATTTTGCGCCGGTATCTAAGAACCCCTATCAAATGGCATCAGTGGATTTAAGGGAATTACAAGCCCAAGGGAAGGAATTGACAGATAAGGTCCTTATACGTCGAAGTATTTCTCCTTGGGGTGATACAGTGTTGTTTGTAAAGAAGAAGGATGGCTCCCTACGAATGTGTGTGGATTACAGGGAATTGAATAAGCTGATGATTAAGAACAAGTACCCATTGCCCAGAATCGACGATTTGTTTAACCAACTACAAGGGACTAGAGTGTTTTCCAAGGTCGATTTACGTTCAAGATATTACCAATTTTAAGTCAAAGCCGAAGATATACTAAAGACAGCTTTTCGGACTCGCTACGGGCATTACGAATATACGGTGATGTTCTTCGGACTGACGAATGCCCCGACGGCTTTTATGGACTTAATGAATAGAGTATTTTGGGATTTTTTAGACAAGTTCATGATAGTCTTTATAGACGACATCTTAGTATATTCCTGGAGTGATGAGGATCATGCAGAGCACTTAAAGGCCATTTTGACTACTCTAAAGCGGCACCGATTATATGCGTAACACGAGTAGAAGCAGCTATACCAGAATCTATCAATGTAGATGCAGCTACATCACCAATTAAAATTGTACCTGATATCACAGCAGGTTGCTCAGCATTGTTAAGTTCTATGAGAGCGAAACAATGCCACTTTCATCTGATTCTTATTCCATGTCGAGTAATTTTTGGTGATATGACCAGTTTCATTACA
>JAJTVC010002999.1:0-12619 GCA_022433055.1 Begonia peltatifolia | reverse complement strand
GTGGCAGGAATTCTTGGCCGAGTTTGACTTCGATTGGTTGCACAAGGCGGGCACCGAGAATAGGGTGGCCGATGCCCTGAGTCGAAAGACACACGAGGGGACCGTGGCATCCATCACTAAGGTACAATCTAACCTTGCTGATGAAATCAGGGAAGCTGCAAAGGAGGATCCAGCATATATTCGGATGGCCATATGCGCCCGACGGGGGCACTGGTGATCTTACGTGATCAACGGTGGGCGTGGCTTTTGTAAAGGCGGCCGTGTTTGCATGTGGGGGACTTTGTTGCCTACACCTCGCAATGGGGGCATGTGGTTGACGACCACGTAGATGTGCCTCTTGGCTATCTTCAAAATTGGCCCTTGCTCGATGTTCGAATTTCGTGATCGATGGCCATATGCGCCCGACGGGGGAACTTGTGATCTTGCGTGACCAATGGTGGGTGTCACACCCCCAAATTCGCACCAAGAATTTTTGCCTTCGGGATGTGCGGCGCCGGGTCCTCGACTCGCGTGTCCGTCTCGCGTGCCTGCCGCGTACCGCGCGCGCTCGTAACGCCCCGCGCCAACGGCTATCTGCCGAGGTGTAACGCCTCACCAACGGCTATGTCCGCGCGCCAACGGCTATGTCACCTGCCGTAACGCCCCAACGGCTATCCCCAAGCCGTGTCCAGTCCGTGTGCGCTCCGTGTGCGCTAACTGCGCGCGCCCATAACTGCAGCGCCCTGCTGGAGCATAACGCCCCGGCTGCGCGCACCACGTGCGCCAGCCGCGCGCCGCATACTTGTAACTGCCTGCTCAGTAAATGTCCTGCCTAACACTTAGCCAATTTAGCACTTACTTGTATAGCTTCACGGATCTGCTCTTTGGCCCATGTTTGCCTCATGGCCGGCGCACCTTTTGCGTCATTGTGGGCCGCGCGCCCATCTGCCGCGCGCCCATTGCGGGCCGCGCGCCTCATGCTGCCGCGCGCCCGAGGAGTAGCCCAGCTCCTCCCCTCCTTTGGGCCACTTGGCCCTTGCCTTCATGCATTGTGGGAAGAAGGGTGTGACAATCCACCCCCACCAAATGAAGTCGACGGCCTCGTCGACACCCAAGCCAGGTAATCGGTGACTTGCTCCTCGAATTGCCATAGGTTGATGTCCCTTTCCCATGTGGCCTCCTCTTCATCTTCCCATTGCACTAAGAACTCTCGCTGTTCATCCTTCTTGCTGCCCCGCATGGTTCGGTGGTCAAGGATTTTAGCGATCTTCTTGGAGAATTCCACCCGCACCCCGGGTGGTGCCCTTTGCACTTGTAGCCGATCCCCCTGATGGTAAGGTTTGAGAAAACTTACATGGAAGGTCGGGTAGAGCTTGAGCCTCTCCGGAAGTTGCAACCGGTAGGCTACCGATCCAACTCTCTTGGTAACCTCAAATGGTCCCTCATATCTTGGAAGAAGTCCTTTGTGGAATCCCCGATCCTTGACTTTCCTCCAAAGTTGTGGAGTGAGTTTTAAGAGAACCTTGTCCCCTTCCTTGAACTCTAGCATCCTCCTCCTCCCATCAGCATACTTCTTCATGCGACGTTGTGCCTTAGCCAAGCTATCTCGGGCTTGATCAATAAGCTCTTTCCGGTCCATGCCATATTGATACGCAGTCGGGCAAGAGCCCCGCTCCTCCCCAACTTTTGTGATCTCTAGTGGTGTGGCCGGCTGAAATCCGAGTGTTAGCTCCGCTGGACTCATCTCGGTCGATGAGGACTTGTGTATGTTGTAAGAAAATTGGGCAGCATCCAATAGCTCCAACCAATTCCTTTGGGTAGCCGACACGAAATGCCGCAAGTACTCCTCGAGTAATGCATTAATGCGCTCCGTTTGTCTGTCGGTTTGAGGGTGATTTGCTGTAGAAAATTTGAGCTCCGTCCCCAGTAATTTGAACAATGTTGTCCAAAATTTGCCCGTGAATCTCGGATCCCTGTCACTGATGATCTCACGGGGGAGTCCAAATATCTTTACCACTCCCTTCAAAAAGTGCTCGGCCGCATCATGTGCTGAACACCCCTTCGGCACTCCCATGAATATAGCATACTTGGAGAACCGATCCACCACGACCATGATAGTTCCCATCCTCCCTATTGATGGAAAGCCCGTGATGAAATCCATTGAAACCGAATCCCACGGCTTCTCCGGGATTGGAAGAGGTTGAAGTAGCCCGGCTTCCTTCTTCCTTTCCGTCTTGTCTACTTGGCACACTAGACAAGTCTTGACGTACAGCTCTACGTCCTCCCCCATTTTTGGCCAGGTATAAGCCCGAGCCAAAAGTGCTGTCATGCGCTCGACGCCTGGATGGCCCGCCCATCGGGTGTCGTGAGTCTCCCTCAATATGCGCTGCCGGATGCCTCTTGCACTAGGAACAAGTATCCGGTTGCCTCGGCCCCTCAACAAGCCGTCATCTAGCCAATATCTTCGGACCAGGCCCTCTTTGACTTGGTTTGCCATCCGAATATATGCTGGATCCTCCTTTGCAGCTTCCCTGATTTCATCAGCAAGGTTAGATTGTACCTTAGTGATGGATGCCACGGTCTCCTCGTGCGTTTTTCGACTCAGGGCATCGGCCACCCTATTCTCGGTGCCCACCTTGTGCAACCAATCGAAGTCAAACTCGGCCAAGAATTCCTGCCACCGTGCTTGCTTGGCTGACAACTTCTTCTGCGTTCGGAAATATGTGTTGGCGACATTGTCCGTCACCACCACGAACTTGGTTCCCAACAAATAGTGCCTCCATGTCATAAGGCAATGGATGACCGCCACCATCTCTTTCTCATGGGCCGAATACCTCTCTTCCGCCCCCTTGAGTTTGCGGCTCTCATATGCCACTGGATGCCCATCTTGTGTTAGAACCCCTCCAATAGCCCTGTCCGACGCATCGGTGTGCACCTCAAATGGCGCTGCAAAATTTGGCAACTTCAATACTGGTTCGGAAGTCACCGCTCGCTTGAGTTGCTCGAATGCTTCTTGGCATGAGTCCGTCCACTGCCAAGTGTGCTTCTTCCTCAACAAGTCCGTCAATGGGCTTGCTATTCTGGAGTAGTTCGCAATGAATCTGCGGTAATAGTTAGCTAGACCCAAAAAAGATCTCAACTCGGTTACCTTGGTGGGCGCGGTCCATCCGTCGATCGCCTCCACCTTTCGACCATCCATGCGAATCTCACCCCGCCTAATGTAGTGGCCGAGGAAGTTAATCTCCTCCGTGCCAAATTCGCACTTCTCCCGTTTCACATACAATGAGTGTTGCCGCAGCCGCTCAAACACTTGCCTCAAATGTTGTACGTGCTCCTCAAGTGGCTCGCTGTAAACGACTATGTCATCCAGGTAGACCACCACATAGCGGTCCAAAAAGTCGTACAGCACCTCGTTCATCAGGTTGCAAAAAGTGGCCGGCGCATTGGTTAGGCCGAAGGGCATAACCAGGAACTCATAAGATCCGTAGCGCGACACCATGGCCGTCTTAGCCTCGTCACCCTGCGCGATCCGCACCTGCCAATAGCCTGACCGCAGGTCCAGTTTGGAGAAGTAGGTCGCCTTCGCCAATCTGTCAAACTGGTCACTTATATTAGGAATCGAGTACCTGTTCTTGATGGTCACCTTGTTCAGCGCTCGGTAGTCTACGCACATCCGAAGCGGCCCATCCTTCTTTCTTTGGAATAGCACCGGCGCCCCATATGGCGCCCCATATGGCGCTTTGGACGGTTGGATGTAACCTGCCTCCAACAGCTCGTCCAATTGCCTCCGTAGTTCCGCCAACTTTGGAGGTGACATGCGGTAAGGTGCTTGTGCTGGTGGAACCGCCCCGGGTTCTAGTTCAATCTTGTGATCCACACCGCGCCTCGGTGGAAGCTTTTTCGGTAGCTCCGATGGCATCACATCCTCGTACTCCTCGAGTACTTGTAGCACTTCTTCGGGCACCTTGCTAGTCGGGTCCTCCTTGACCTCCCTCAACGTTGCCAGAAAGGTAGTCTCGCCCTTCTTGAGCCCTGCCTTAAGTTGAAGAGATGACTGCATAATGTTACCTCCGCGTGTCTCTGCCTTTACCATGCATGGTGCTATGTCATCTTGGATCACCAACACGCCAAGATGTGGCAAGACCATCGCCTTGGCTTGCCGGAAGAATTCGAGCCCCAAAATAAGCTCAAAATCGTCTAGTGGGACCACCATGAGTGGACACTCCCGTCGCCACTCTCCCACGGTCATCAAAGGTTTAGTAGTACCTTTAATTGGCTGTGCTCCCGAGTTGACAGCCTTTATCTTTGTGTCACACTTGGCTAGCCCCAAGCCAAGCTCTCTCGCCTTCTCGCTCGAGATGAAGTTGTTGGTCGCCCCGGTGTCCAACATTGCTCGGATCCGTCTCCCTTGGATCTTTACCTCGACATACATTAGCCCCTTTGGTGTCGGCCCCGTGCCTCCACTGGATATTGCATTGACTAGCTGGATGGGATTCACCCGTGGCCCCTCCTCGGGTTCATCCTCTTTTGTGCGCACCGCGGACAATGCCTCGCGCCTCGGGCATTCTCTTGCATACTGTGAGCCGCCACATAGAAAGCACCTCGTCTTCTTCTTTTGGGAGTGATCAGGTCCCTTAGAACTCGAAGCCTTGTGAGTTGCCTTTCCCTTGTCCGAGCCTCCTCCACTTGCCTTCTGTCCGCGCCTATCGTCCTTGCCCTTCCTTCTCTCCGTCGAAGGTGCTGTCTTGTAGTCCACAAGACCCTCGGCAATGGAAATAGCCGCCTTCACATCCTTCACACCATGGCGCCTTAGCTCCGCTTGCGCCCATGGTTGAAGTCCCGCCATGAAGTTGAATAGCTTGTCATCCTCATGCATGCTTGAAATGTCGAGTAAAAGTGAGCTATACTCTTGGACATAGTCACGTACCGTGCCCGTTTGCCGTAGCCTCCTTAGCGCCTCCTTCGCGGTCCATTCCGAATTGAGCGGTAAGAATCTTTCTTTGAGCTCGCTCTCCAGCGCCTCAAATGTGCTAATGGGTGGCTCCCGATTCTGGTTTTGGCGCCACCATAGCTTTGCATCGCCTCCCAAGTACGTGCTTGCAATCATGACTTGGCTCTCCTCTTCGATGCTTGCGGCCATGAAATATTGCTTCATGTCCCAAAGGAAATTCTCCAACTCCTTTGCGTTGCGGTTGCCATTATAAGGTTTAGGTTCCGGTACCTTAAATTGTGCCGCCGAGGTAGCTAGTCTCCAGCTCGATCCTCCAACCGCATTTTTGCTTATCCGGGCAAGCTCTTTGTCTATCCGATCAACTGTGTCCACGACATGTTGTTCGATAGCTAAGTTGTCCGCCCCTACCGATGCTTGGAAATCGCCCATTTCCTTCCTCATCAGCCGAACTTCCACCAACAATGGCCGATCCTCCGAGGTTGCCATTGATGTGCCGACAAGGCTCTCCAACATGTTGAGCCTCGCAAGAATTGCCTCCAAGGTTCCTTGCTCTAGAGATTCCATGCTTGTTTAGTGGTTGCCTTGCTCTGATAGCAGTTGTCACACCCCCAAATTCGCAACAAGAATTTTTGCCTTCGGGATGTGCGGCGCCGGGTCCTCGACTCGACCAGCCTTCCTCCTCGTTGGTGCTTTGCGGAATTGAGTAGAACTAACACAAGTATTTACGGGAGCAAAACCTCCCAACCTTCTTTGCTATTCTGAATACAAAAGACTAGGAACACTCGCTCAAGGATCACCACAACTTGCCTTAGGAACTCCTTTATCGGATACCTTTGGCTTGGTGTCTCAAGAGGCTTATATACAACTCATGGCCGAGCCATGTCTTAAATTGGACACTAAATGCCCATCGGATGCCTATCTTCAATGTTGGCCGCGCGCACCATGAATGCCCGCCGCGCGCCTGCTGCGCGCAGCATTGATGCCCGCCGCGCGCCATGAATGCTTGCCGCGTGCGCCCCATCAATGCATGCCCCGTGCGCCAGTGCGCCCCATCTGAAGGTAGCATCCCGCGCCCAGGGCCCATCTGGCACGCCGTGTCCGTCTCGCGTGCCTGCCGCGTACCGCGCGCGCTCGTAACGCCCCGCGCCAACGGCTATCTGCCGAGGTGTAACGCCTCACCAACGGCTATGTCCGCGCGCCAACGGCTATGTCACCTGCCGTAACGCCCCAACGGCTATCCCCAAGCCGTGTCCAGTCCGTGTGCGCTCCGTGTGCGCCAACTGCGCGCGCTCATAACTGCAGCGCCCTGCTGGAGCATAACGCCCCGGCTGCGCGCACCGCGTGCGCCAGCCCCGCGCCGCGTTCTTGTAACTGCCTGCTCAGTAAATGTCATGCCCAACACTTAGCCAATTTAGCACTTACTTGCATAGTTTCACGGATCTGCTCTTTGGCCCATGTTTGCCTCATGGCCGGCGCACCTTGTACGTCATCGTGGGCCACGCGCCCATCTGTCGCGCGCCCATTGCGGGTCGCACGCCTCATGCTGCCGCGCGCCCGAGGAGTAGCCCAACTCCTCCCCTCCTTTGGGCCACTTGGCCCTTGCCTTCATGCATTGTGGGAAGAAGGGTGTGATAGCTATCCCCAAGCCGTGTCCAGTTCGTGTGCGCCAACTGCGCGCGCTCATAACTGCAGCGCCCTGCTGGAGCGTAACGCCCCGGCTGCGCGCACCGCGTGCGCCAGCCGCGCGCCGCGTGCTTGTAACTGCCTGCTCAGTAAATGTCCTGCCCAACACTTAGCCAATTTAGCACTTACTTGCATAGCTTCACGGATATGCTCTTTGGCCCATGTTTGCCTCATGGCCGGCGCACCTTGTGCGTCATCGTGGGCCACGCGCCCATCTACCGCGCGCCCATTGCGGGCCGCGCGCCTCATGCTGCCGCGCGCCCGAGGAGTAGCCCAGCTCCTCCCCTCCTTTGGGCCACTTGGCCCTTGCCTTCATGCATTGTGGGAAGAAGGGTGTGACAGTGGGTGTCACACCCCCAATTTCTCACCTCGAAATTTTTCACCTCCGTTGGGTGTGCGGCGTCAAGTCCCCAACTTGACCAGCCTTCTCCCATTGTAGATGCGGAATAACAAACTGAGCGGCACAAGTGTTTACGGGGAAAACCCCCAACCCTCTTTACATTCCGAACATAAAGACTAGGAAACTCGCTCGAGGAACACCGCACAATAGCACAAGGATCCTTTCTCGGATTTCACCCCCTTGGCTTGGTCTCTCAAGAGGTGTATATATACAAATACACATGATGGCCCGGCCATCTATAACCCGGTATAAATGTGCACCACATAAATGCCCTTTGGTTGCATGTCATCAAAGCCCCGCCACGCGCCCCATTGATGCCTGCCGCTCGCAGGCCATCAATGCTCCCTGCGCTCACGCCATCAATGCCCGCCGGGCGTGCATCATCAATGCTTGCCGCTCGGGTTCCTTTAATGCATGCCCATGTGCTCTGTGCTTGGCCGCGAGGCTTGCCCACCTGCGCCTTAGCTGGAACCATGCAACCTGCGCCTGGCGCCGTGCACCAGCGCCAACCAGCACGCCGTGTCCGTCCCGCATGCTTGCCGCGTCTCGTGCGCGCCTAACGCTCCGTTCCAACGGCTAGCTTGCCAAGGTGTAACGCCCCACCAACGGCTATGTCCGAGCGTAACGCTCGTGTGCGAACGGCTATCCCCAAACCGTAACGCTTGCTCAATGGCTATCACCAAGCCGCGTCTGCTCCGCGTGCGCCACCTGCGCGCCCTCATAAATCCAGCGCCTTGATGTCATGTAACGCCCTGGCTGCGCGCATCGCATGCGCCAGCCGAATGCTGCGTGCAACTCCCGCACACTAAATGCTCGCCCAACACTTAGCCATTTCAGCACTTTCGGTAAATCCCCCGGATCTGCCTTCTTAACCCATGTCTGCCTCATGGGTTGCGCACCCAGTGCGTCTTGGCGGGCCGCGCGTCCAGCTGCTGCGCGCCCATCATGGGTCGCGCGCCTTCGGCTACCACGCGCCCATCATGGGCTGCGCGCCTTCGGGTGCCACGCGCCCACATGGGCCACACCCATCTTCGCTGCCGCGCGTGCCCGAGGAGTAGCCCAGCTGCTGCTCCTTCTTTGTGCGCCTGGCCCCGTGCCCTTCTCAGCCACTTAGTCCTGTCCGCATCCGATGCGTCCGGTGGTGCTGCGCTCTCAGCACCTCAATCCCACATGGTTCCGACTGTGTGCGCGCCCATGCCCCTCGGAGTTGTGCACAGCCCGGCTCTGCCCTTTGCCCACTCCAGCATCCTCCTTGGCATCCCGCACATCTAGCACCACTCGTGAGATATAACTGCCCACGTCTGGCTTTGCACCGCGCCTGCTCAGTGCCATCCTCGGCCACTACGTGCTACGTGCCCATGCCACGCACCGTGTCAGATATCAACCCACCGTGCCATCTTCCCAAATGTTGGACCGATGTATGCTCGGTCCCCGCCTTGCATACCTAGCTAGCTGCCCCCGACTAGCTTTGCCTTGATGAGACACGGCCAACCCGTGTATTGCGCCCATCAAGAAATGAGAGTGTAACAGTGGGTGTCACTCCCCCAATTCTCGCACCTAGAATTTTTTGCCTTCTCGAAGGGATGTGCGGAGCCAAGTCCCCGACTTGACCAGCCTTCCTCCTCCTTCGGTGCTTGCAGAATGAATTGCACAAGAGACAAGTGTTTACGGGAGCAAAAGCTCCCAACCCACTTTTCTATTCTAAATAAAAAGACTAGGACACTCACTCAAGGCACACAACAATAGCTAAGGAACTTCTTTGTCGGATACCCTTAGCTTGGTGTCTCAAGAGGCTTATATACATCTCATGGCCGAGCCATGTCTTTAATTGGACAATAAATGCCCATTGGATGCCCATCTTCAATGATGGCCGAGCGCACCATGAATGCCCGCCGCGCTCCTGCTGCGCGCAGCATTGATGCCCGCCGCGCGCCATCAATACTTGCCGCGTGCGCGCCATCAATGCATGCCGCGTGCGCCAGGGCAGGGTCGCCAGTGTGCCCAGTGCGCCCCATCTGAAGGTAGCATCCCGCGCCCAGTGCCCATCTGGCATGCCGTGTCCGTCCCGCGTGCCTGCCGCGTACCGCGCGCGCTCGTAACGCCCCGCGCCAATGGCTAGCTGCCAAGGTGTAACGCCTCACCAACGGCTATGTCTGCGCGCCAATGGCTATGTCACCTGCCGTAACGCCCCAACGGCTATCCCCATGTCGTGTATAGTCCGTGTCCGCTCCGTGTTCGCCAACTGCGTGCGCCCATAACTGCTGTCAGACCCCCAATTCTCGCACCTAGAATTTTTCGCCTTCTCGGTGGGATGTGCGGCGTCAAGTCCCCGACTTGACCAGCCTTCCTCCTCCTTTGGTGCTTGCGGAACGAATTGCATAAGAGCCAAGTGTTTACAGGAGCAAAACCTCCCAACCCTCTTTTCTATTCCAAATAAAAAGACTAGGACACTCACTCAAGGCACACCACAATAGCTAAGGAACTCCTTTGTCGGATACCTTTAGCTTGGTGTCTCAAGAGGCTTATATACATCTCATGGCCGAGCCATGTCTTTAATTGGACACTAAATGCCCATTGGATGCCCATCTTCAATGCTGGCCGCGCGCACCATGAATGCCCGCCGCGCGCCTGCTGCGCACCGTATTGATGCCCACCGCGCGCCATCAATGCTTGCCGCGTGTGGGCCATCAATGCATGCCGCGTTGATGTGCCCCATAGGCCCGTCACACGATCTCAAGTCCAAGCACACACTTTAATTAACCTAAATTCTCACACATTTAATTCTTGTGCAGGTTATGATTCAATGGAGCCGAAAGTTGCAAGCTTAAGGTGGGAAGTGGACGCTCAAGACATGGAGCAACCGAGACACATCATTGCATGGGAAGCTACCCTTGAAGATCATGAAGCTCTTAAGGGAATTTGTCTTCCCGAGCCAACTTTTATGTAATGTTTTATTTTGAACTTATTGGGCAAATATTAGCCTTCTTGTTTAACTATTTATTATGTGCATGCATTAGGCATTTAGGAGTAGATTGAATGGTTCAGATAGATGATGGAATGGGCTTCAGGCTTGGCTTAAATTGAAGATGCATTCGGGCATGCAAGGCATGCCACTCTCGGCCGCAAATGCACCAAGGAGAAAGTGCCGCAAGTGGTGGCCAATTTTACCTGATTTGGCCACACCATTGGGCTGCCATTTGAGATGCTTGTCCCTTTTACCTTTTGTGGAAGAAACATGGATCCATGACATGGCATTCAGCAAGCCATTGATCGACCACTTGGCTGCCATCATCTCGGCCGCACACTACAACACTTGGAGCCGGTTACAAGCTCCTTTGCACCAAGTTTTTGAAGACCAAAGCACAGCCCTAAAACCCTCCATCCTAGGCCTATATAAGCATAGCATTGGTGTTTGTATTTTGGTTGGCAAAGTTAATGAGCATCGACATGTTTTCTAAGAGGAAACCGAGAGAGTTTTCCCACCACCATTCAAGGTAAGTGCTCCGTTCCATGAACCGATTAGGAGTAGCCTCCTAGCTTGGCAACTCAAGGTTGTTGCTCGAGCTTGTATTCCACTTTTCTCTCCTCCCTTTCAAGGGAAGGAAACAAGAAGGAAGTGGCCAAAACCGGTTCCCCAAGTTGAGAGTCTTTCCATGGAAAGGTTGTGATTGCCGAGAACATAATATTGTCTCTTCGGCCGACTTGCGGGTTTGTTTGCATAAGTTTGTCATTTCTAATCAATCTGGACCACGACCACCACCATCACACACCTCACTCACTCCACTAATCTCACACCAAATTTCATTTCATTTAAAGCACATTTGGTTGTTCATTTTGTTGTTTTTCTTAAGGGTTTCTCGGCTTGGCCGAGATCCGAGGGCCTAACC
Source organism: Begonia peltatifolia (assembly GCA_022433055.1). Classification (NCBI taxonomy): domain Eukaryota; kingdom Viridiplantae; phylum Streptophyta; class Magnoliopsida; order Cucurbitales; family Begoniaceae; genus Begonia; species Begonia peltatifolia. The sequence continues at coordinate 1,719 of JAJTVC010002999.1, read as the reverse complement.
GATCCTTTCATGCATTTTGGTTATAAAACACCAAATTGATCTCCAACCTGGAGCTGCCCTACCTAATCGACTAGCCTATTGAATGAACCCTGAAGAGACCAAAAAACTGCAAGAACAGGTTCAAGAATTATTGGATAAGGGCTACATAAGAGAGTCCATGAGCCCCTGTGCAGTTCCCTCACTATTAGTCCCTAAGAAAGATGGCACCATGAGGATGTGTGTCGATAGCCGAGCCGTAAACCACATCTCAGTCAAATATAGATTTCCCATCCCTAGACTCGAGGACATGTTAGATGAGCTCAGTGGAGCCTCAATCTTTTCTAAAGTAGACCTTAAGAGTGGTTATCATCAGATACGCATGAAGGAAGGAGATGAGTGGAAGACAGCGTTTAAAACCAAGTATGGCTTGTTTGAATGGATGGTAATGCCCTTCGGGCTTTCTAACGCCCCAAGCACGTTCATGCGACTCATGCACCATGTACTCAAAGAATACCTTGCTAAGTTCATTGTTGTCTACTTCGACGACATACTAGTGTATAGCACGGACCTTCCACAACACATTAACCACCTTAGCACCCTTTTCCATACCCTTATGAAAGCCAAATTATTTAGGAACCTTAGCAAGTGCTCCTTTGCCCAGGACAAGGTTTATTTCCTAGGCTTTATAATCTCCAAAAATGGCATGGAAGCCGACGAAGATAAAATCAAAGCCATTAAGGACTGGCCCACACCCAATTCTATATCGAAAGTGCGAAGTTTCCATGGGCTAACCTCCTTTTATAGAAGATTTATCCAGAATTTTAGCTCAATAGCTGCACCCCTTACAGACTGCACTAAGAAAGGGAAAGAGTTTACTTGGACCCCGAATTGCCAAAGAAGCTTTGAGTTAATCAAGGAGAAGTTATGTCATTCCCCCGTACTTGCTCTTCCTGATTTCAACAAGGTATTCGAAGTCAAAAGTGATGCATCAGGAGTTGGAATAGGAGCAGTACTTATGCAAGACCAACGACCCATCGCATATTTCAGTGAAAAGATGAAAGGAGCCGTGCTCAGTTATTCTACTTATGATAAAGAGTTTTACGCAGTTATACGAGCATTAGAGCACTGACAACATTATCTCCTATCGAGGGAATTCGTTATCAACACTGATCATCAAGCCTTACGACACATTAAGAGCCAACATAAGCTGAACAAGAGGCATGCAAAATGGGTAGAGTTTTTAGAGAGGTTTCCCCATACCCTTAAGTATCTCAAGGGAGAGAATAATGTAGTAGCAGACGCCCTATCTAGGAAGCGAATCCTTTTCACCGAGCTACCAGTAAGATTTTTTGGATTCGAATGGATTAAGGATAGCTACACCTCTAACCCCGACTTTGGACCCCATTACGCCCGATGCCTAGACAAGGTTGAAGGAGATTATTGCCTCATGGATGGTTATTTGGTCAAAACAAGTAAATTATGCATCCCTCAAGGAAGCTTACGACGGTACCTTGTGAAAGAAGCTCATTGTGGGGGCTTAGCCAATCATTTCGGGGAAAAGAAGACCCTCGATATGTTAAAGGAACATTTCTTCTGGCCTCACATGATGAAAGATGTGCATCGCCTGGTAGAGACGTGCATAGTTTGCAAGAAAGCCAAAAGTAGAGTTCTACCCCAAGGCTTGTACATGCCCTTACCCGTCCCTGCACACCCCTGGATTGCAGTCAGTATGGACTTTGT
>JAJTVC010002998.1:0-11378 GCA_022433055.1 Begonia peltatifolia | reverse complement strand
AAGGCAGCTTCTTTTCTCAGAGAAAGAGAGATATATGGTTACGAAGTGCTTTGAAAGAAGAATGAAAATGAAAAGAGGAGCAAAGAATAGAGTGTGTTGCTTGAAGCCGTGATGTCCCACAGAAGAGGGAATGAGGGGGTATTTATAGATTTCCTTTCTCCATTTGTTAATTACGACATTTGACCAGATCAATCTCTTGGATAAAGTTCATTTCTTCACACCAGATATTCATCGGTCAAAAAACAACAATTCAATCAAATCCTGTCATACTCTTACGCATTCAACAACCTTTTTGTTTGGCGTCCGAATGCCAATGTTTCAGATAAAGATTGCATGAACACTCCAGGAGATTTCTAGGGCAGAAAATCAAAGCAAAGAACCAATTAATGTACGGTCATCAATGAAAGAAAACTTTGTAATTAGAGTTGGATATATGCACGTGGTTAAACATTTGAATATCAAACAAATGGATGTTCCAAACTGACAAGAATGCTATGAACAGTTCCAAACTGACAAGAATGTAATGAACAGTTTACGGGTCAACTAATCTTTGCTGTAAACTTTATTTAAAATAATCAATTATTTTCATTTAATCAAACAAGCATTCATCCCAAAAACAAGTTAAATAAAACTTTGGTTGTAGGAGTCAATAAGAACGTTTTAGGGTTAATATTATATTTAAGAACTTGGATATTTTAATTTTGCTGAAAAAAGATGAGGATTTAATTAACGCATGCTTTAGTTATGACTCAAATAAAATATGTAGTCTATTATGTTGAGCTGGGTCGACCATTTTTGTTGAAACCAATAAGATTGGCACAACAGACAAAAGAACAATATTCCAAACCTGTAACCTCTTAAAAAAATTGTTTGTTAGGTCGTAAAATTGTTTACTTTATCCTACGTCCAACTAGGGTTTACCAAGTTCTCCGGTTATTGTAGTTTGTTTGGAAAAAATATATTACAAACATTATCGGGTCATGCAGACTTTTCACACTTTTTCAAGGTCGGTAGAGATAATGTTTATTTTAAACAATATAAAATTCCATCCTGCCCCCTACTCAGCTCGACCCGACCCATTACTATAGGGAATCGAACTTAGTCGATCTCAGAAGACGGACTGAACCGAGCTGAGACCAAAAGCTGGGCTCGCGAGTTCGCTAGGGATCAACAATCCCTAAATGAGCCGGCTCATTAAGCTCGCGGGCCAGGTTCGCAAGCCAGCCTTGACCGTTCCTACTCCTCTCTCACCAGCACGCAACAAGGCTTAGATTTATTTATTTATCCAGCAGCATATTAAATTAGACTTATTACTCATACTCAATAAGGTTTTTACAAATTTATGTATTGAACGTAACTAATTTTATATACTTTAACATAATTAATTTTTAAATTAAATGAGTAAATATCATTGAAATATAATTTTTAATACTAATTTTAAATGAATTTTTTTAAATATTAATATAAGTTGAAAATATTTATATACGCTCGGTTCGTTAGACTCGGCTTTTTAAAACTCGTTAGGTTCGTTGAGCCACCTCGGCTCAACTCGTTTAACTCGTGGCTCACAAGTTGGTTTGAGTTGGAATTTTTTTAAACTGACTCGTTTAGCTTGTTAGGCTCGGTGAGCCGGAGGACTTCTAGCTAGGTCGGCTCGTTTGTTATCTCTAAATACAACTCATTTTAGTGAAAACATAAAATCAAATCCTTACTATAATATTTAGTAACAAACGAATAAATGTAGTCTGTATAATATAATTATATGAAATTGAATCATATAAAATTAATATGTTCTATTAATTTCTATTAATTTTATCATAATTATGATTGCATAAGTATGATCTTAATTCAACGTATTTAACATATTTCAATTTTAGTTTAGTATTTTTTATTTGCTCAATAATGTTTTGTATAACTTGCAATTTAATAACTTTGTTTGTTGGAAATAAATTACATAAGTAAAACCCCAATTTCACCGAATAATACAATACTGAGCGTTCTGAGTCAAATCCTGCATGAGTTTTCTCTTAACTTCAATCTCAAAACGTATTGTAGTGGTTGGAGATGGAATTCTATGTATAAAGAGTTCCTCAATAGCACAAGTTTTTAATATGAGATTGTGGTAACATTGCTTGGTTTTGGGTTTCAACAAGCTCTCACGAGGATGAGTTGTATCAGTTCACCGATGATAAAAAATTTTGTTGATTGTGAGAACTCAACTCATACTAGTAGTGGTGTACAATCTCACATCACTTTGGAGAATAAAAATTTAGTAGTTTATAAGTAGATTTTTCATTCCTATCTAATACAACTCGTTTTGAGTTAACCACAAAAAAAAAAATTTGTGAAGACTCTAACACAAAGCAAACAATAATGTACTTAGTGCATTCGGGAGAGTCCACAAGGATCACCACAAAACAGGTAATTGGGAATGATAATAATGATTCAAATAAATTCATTTCTACGAATTTCTTACGAATTAGTTCAAGAAATAAATAATCAGTTCGCAACATTATCAATATTATTAATTAATTAGTCACTTCATTATTAACGATAAAGTAGAATATGTCGTGCATATAGAAATTAAACATATCTCTATTATGAATATAGTAGTAACATTCTTAAAGTCAATTTCCGGAAAGGAAGAAGGTAAGTTATGATTTTTTTTTAATTTATTGGTTAAATTGCATTTAGTAAGAGAGAGATATGAGGAAATTCCTCTCCCCATTCACACCATTATCGGTAATTATTTTTGCCTTCTTAAAAACCAGGTTAACCTCTCAAATCGACCATTAATTATGCTTGAGACTACGGCTCTGGTGGGAGAGGAACTAGTACAAAGGAGGAGATTTTTTTGTATTGAATTTGAGAGTCCAAATAGAAGAGTTAAAATCCAACTACTAACTTCAAACGATTCTTCCTTTCACGTTTTAATAAAGAAGAATTGCAATTGCCGACGCATGACTGATCATGGCGAATCTTTATTTATAGTTTTAATTATTTCTATTTTTTTGGAGACATTTGTGAAGTTGGACCTTAATTTATACTTCTATTATGAAATTAATTATTTTCATTGTCTTTTTCATAAATTTATTTTACACTTATATTATTGTTTTACCTTTGATGTCATCCTTATGTACCTTGTATTAACTCAATGAACATGCCCCAACTTAGCATTTAAGTCTTCCACTGCGTGTTAAATAAATTAAAGTTAAGGGTCGGGGTGTTCAATCCGTTTTCAAGTTCGGGCATACCTCATTTAGTATCGGATACCCTTTGAAGCGTGACAATATTTATGTAATAATTATATCAATAAGAGAATTACTTTAATTAAATAAATTCTATAACCTGAGATTTTAATTCTACATATTAGTAAACTTATTCTAAAATTTACAATTTTGTTAATTAATTAGAATTACATTAATCAATAAAAATGATTGTTAGTCGACTAAAAAAAATAACCAAAAACTTTAATTCATTTATATTGATTTTCAAAAACTAAATAGTCTACTTGTTTTGAATTAAAATATAAAATCATTTCAAATTTATTTTCTTTTAGTACACACTATGATTTGATGAATAGTGTTAACAACATGATTAATAAATGGCAACTTAAGATACTATGTGATTCGATAAGAGCCTTAAACTATCAGACATTGTGTCATGATCTACTTGATGATTATTCTTATTGTAGCGACTTTATATGAAAATCAACGCTCTTATACCAAATAATGTGAACATCAATGCTGTGATAGGAAATGGAAGGTGCAAGTGAGAACGACCTCAAAAGGAGGACGGATGCCAAGTTACCAAAAGCTTTTAGTTTGGGTGTCCGAAACCAAGGGTGGACATATGACAAGGAAGAATGGAAAATGCGTCTCTAGAGCAAGTGACTGTGTAACGCCCGAGTTTTATGTACTATAAAATTGTCCCTAAAATGTTATGTACAAAATTTAGTCATGTGTATTGTGTATGTTAGATTTAGTCAGAGCAGATTCTATTCTCGAGATATTTGGCTAAGTTATTTGTTTTCTTTTGATAAATGAATTGTTCCATTAGAAAGTAGGCATCCTAAGGTTTTTCGAAACATATTGGATCATTGAAAATGGATAAGTATAAAGGGAGTTATAGGCATTTAAGTTTACCCTAATTTATAGTGCAAATCCGAGAATTTGGAATTTGAAGTTGTTGAAAATTTGGTTGTTGATGGGGTTTCGAAGCTATTAAATTGTTTAACTGCATTACAGTAATAGTTGATTAGATTTAGAGTTTCTTAGATCAAGTGGTATGCATAGATATATTTTTTAAATTTCTCGACATACGTGGATATTTACTTATCAAAGTGTGATGCGCATGTGTTAGATTTGGAATCTTAAAGGAAACATCGAGGTTTGCTAGATTTCTACGGACGCGATGTAAGATTATAATGGCATGTGTTTGGTCCTTAAAGCCTACATCACAAAGGTACTAGGTTTGTATATGTTAATGGGGCACATGCACGGGTAGTTAAGGTTCAAATTTATTTTCTTTTAGTACACACTATGATTTGATGAATAGTGTTAGCAACATGATTAATAAATGGCAACTTAAGATACTATGTGATTCGATAAGAGCCTTAAACTATCAGACATTGTGTCATGATCTACTTGATGATTATTCTTATTGTAGCGACTTTATATGAAAATCAACGCTCTTATACCAAATAATATGAACATTAATGCTGTGATAGGAAATGGAAGGTGCAAGTGAGAACGACCTCAAAAGGAGGACAGATGCCAAGTTGCCAAAAGCTTTTGAGTTTGGGTGTCCAAAACTAAGAGTGGACATATGATAAGGAAGAATGGAAAATGCGTCTCTAGAGCGAGTGACTGTGTAACGCCCGAATTTTATGTACTATAAAATTGTCCCTAAAATGTTATGTACAAGATTTAGTCATATGTATTGTGTATATTAGATTTAGTCAGAGTAGTTTCTATTCCGGAGATATTTGGCCAAGTTATTTGTTTTCTTTTGATAAATAGATTATTCCATTAGAAAGTAGGTATCCTAATGTTTTCAGAACATATTGTATCATTGAAAATGTATAAGTATAAAAGGAGTTATAGGCGTTTGAAGTTTACCTTAATTTATAGTGCAAATCCGAGAATTTGGAATTTTAAGTTGTTGAATTTGGTTGTTGATGGGGTTTTAAAGCAAATGGTTTAACTGTATTACAGTAATGGTTTATTTGATTTAGAGTTTCTTAGATCAAGTGGTATGCATAGATATATTTTTTAAATTTCTCGGCACACGTGGATATTTACTTATCAAAGTGTGATGCGCATGTACTAGTTTTGGAATCTCAAAGGAAATATCGAGGTTTGCTAGATTTCTTACGGACGTGATGTAAGATTATAATGACATGTGTTTGACCCTTAAGGTCTATATCACAAAGGTACTAGGTTTGTATATATTAATGGAGCACATGCATGGATAGTTAAGGTTTAGTTTTACTATTTTATGTTTGAGAATCTGTTTATTTATGTCTTTGAAGAAGTGTCTATGTTATGTTAAATGTCATGTATGTTCATGCATCATATTTTCAAGAAAACCATGAAAAATGTTTTATGTGCGTGTTTTATGTAAAAAAGATAAATAATATCACGTTATGTAATGTACTGGTTAAATTGTGGGAAGAGGGATGACGTATGTTATGTTATCGTCCACCGTAAGTCTGCAAATCTCAGCCGGTTGGGCTAGGATGCTGTTAAAAATCCACAAATCCCAGAGGGTTGGACTTGAGGGACACATGTTATGTTTATGTTGTCTATTCTCCTACTCCTTTAACCAACATCTCCACTAAAACTTAAATGTAAAGAATGTACATCTTTTGAAAGTAATCATGCATGCATAAGCATATTTTGATATGATCTTGCTGAGTTTTAGGCTCATTAGATAAACTGTGTGATGTAGATACTGACCATAGTGATGAGAACGTAGAGCCTCAGGCTAATAACTAAAGGCAGTTGAGGGAACGATCTCATGGGGGTTGATTGATGTAGTCTTGAGACGTTGTAAACCATGGGTGTTGTTTCTATCTTTGGATGTATATAAGTAGCTTTTTGAAATGTGTTTAAGTTGTCTTCTGGAATGTATAGGTAAATTTCCTGTTTTGAAATACTGTATGTGTTGTGGAGCTGTTTGTTTTCGTTTGCATGGGCATGTTCAGTTTAGATGTATCCATGCAGTTTGTTTTTAGAATTTTGTTAAACACTCGTTATGTCGATGTGGCGATAATGTTATTATATTTTTAAAGTGTAAATGTTAAGTTTGTAGTGTTTTTAAAAATGTTTTAAATGTTGAAGGATGTTTAGAGATGAAAAGAAGTGATAGGCGTAATGAGGATGACATTTTGCGTTCAAGTGTCGACCAGCAGACACTCCTTCTATCTTGGTTATTTTCTTTAAAATTCTAATTTCAAATGTAATTCAACTCTACTTTTAATGAGTCTTTTAAACGTGATTACTAAGGGTTACTAAAGTATTTAATGGTCTTGAAAATTTTTTTACATCTATAAATGTGTCTAAGTATATGCCAAGTACATCAGGTATTGTGGCGGTCCATGATGGGTCGTTACAGACTGAGTAAGAGAACGGATGTTTGAAAGTGATTTTAGTTCGAGAAATGAACTGGAGAAAACAACCTCTACGGTTGGGGGCGAGCAAAACAAAGTATCGTGAAGAAACAAAGCGTCCAAAAAAGATAAAAGGATAGGATAAGAGTGAGAAATAACAAAGAAAACAAGTTCAAATTTCAATAGAATGGAAAAGCAACAAGAGAGTGAATTATGGAACCGTACTTTTCAAGTTATACAAAGTTACCACTAATTAGCGTACTCAACTTCAAGAGTTCATTTGAAAAAAATTCTCGATAGCATTTCTTCAATATAATAATACTCAACTAACTACATCAGAGAGCTCTAAGAGAGCTTATATAATCCACAATAGGGCTAACCTACAAAACCCAAAATGCTTTCCTAAAAAAAACAACAAAACTTACCTAGAACATACTGTTAGAATTTGGTGTGACCCAAATTCTATCGAACAACACTAGTTAGATCTATATTGAAAATTTCATTAGGGTTTTATTTTCTCTATAAATTCATATAAGCTATAGTCGTAAAATTTGCAGTTGTATTTTGATATTTATAGTAGATTTGTTTCTCTGCCAGTAGTTTTTTTCCAGAGAGGGTTTTCCACGTAAATTTGGCGTCCCTCACTATATTTCATTTTTCGGTCATCGTTCAATTTTCAATAAAAAGGTATCAGAGCTTTGTTTCGAGAGTTCTAATTGTTTTTCAATAGTTGGTATCATAGCGACATTGAAGGTTTTTCAAAAATTAGGTATTTGATTTATCGAAGGTATTGAACGAATTTTTTGGATTTGCAATTTTTATTGAAAAAAGAAATAAGGAAAAAACAAAGGAAAGCAAAAAGAAAAGTTTTTCTTTTTCTTTAGTTTGTCTTCTTCATCGTGAAGAATGGAGGAAAACCCTAGGAGAGGGAAGCCGCCATTCAACCACCGACGAGCATGCAGTGAAGCCAACGGTAGCACTTCGACCAGTCACCAGAGCTTTGATATGAAGCGGAGATTTGTGAACTGCATTTAGCCACTGCCCAAAAGGCTCTGTTTTGAATAACGTGTCAATTTCTTCTATCCAAATCCATCAGAGAACCAGTTGTAGTTTAAAATAGGTTTGAAAGTCTCTAGATTGGTGTTCTGTTTTTGAACAATTTTTCAATTTTTGACAGAAAATTTGATTTTTTTGTGAGAGTACATTTGGGTTGGATTTATGGATTTATTCTGATTTTTGGGAGTTGATTTTGGTTGAGATATCGTTTTTTTTTTTTTTTTTTTTGCTTCAAATATTTGAAATTGAATAATCAAGAATTGAATATTCTATTGAAGTTAGCTTTTGAGCGATGATTTCGTTTAGGTTTAATATCTCATTATTGGATTGAAGAACATCGAGGATATTTTGATTGAACAGAGCTCGCCGCCGAGCATTGAGAAAAAATAGAGAAAGTTTTCTTCAACAGACAAGAACTTGCCGCTGCCTGTGTCAGCCATGAAGAAGAAATAGAGAGGAGAAAGTCCTAAAGTGAAAGAGTTAGATACTGTCGTCATTGCTGAACAGTGAAGAGATGAGATGTAATAACCCGAAAAATTTTTGAAATTTAAATTATTTTTCTTGTTAAAATTTTCATGAAGTTTTTCGCGGTAAGTTTATTTTATGAAACTTAGAATTTAATTCGTTGAAGAATTTGCGAATTTTGAAGTCAGTAGGACGCAAATTTAACGGAAACACATAATTTCAAAATACGTGAGGGCGATTTAGTAATTTGATTTATGAAAATTTTTAAAAAAAAATATGCAAAAACCGAATGGCTTCACAAAGAAGCCACTTAGTTTTCTCATCTGCTCGAGCTCCCGAAGTGAGAGAGCCCGAGAGTGAGTGATGGAGAACACGACGACCAACGAGAGGGAGAGCGGGAGTGGGACGCCGGCGTTTCCACTGCTCCTACGAACTAAAGCCAGCTGGTGGTTCTATTTTTTAGCCCCGAACCCGACCGAAAACCAGGTAGCCTTCCCCTGTTTTCCTCTCTGTTTTAGTGACCGATTGTGATTGGTATGCTTTGAGCTGAACTTCCAAAGTTCAAGCATGTAATTAGAACGTTTAGAAGGGGCATCAACAATGTTTAACCATTGATTGACCGAGTGCTCGGGTTTGGAGGAAAACCCGAGAATGTTGATTGTGCAATTCGGATTTTGGTGTTTGAAATCTCTTGTTTTGTTCAGATTATGCTTAATAGGTTAGGATGTGATAGATTGGTGAGTAATTGAATTTTAAATTTTTTTTAATAATAAACTTAATTACTATCTCGCACTCTCACTTTAATATTTTAGCCAAACGGTTATTCAGTCCGTTTCTTGTCAGATTTCTAAAATTTTTTTTTCTCTATTAGTTTCAGAAAAATCTTTTATCTACTAATACAAATTATCCGCTCTCGATTCCGACCAAAATTTCGCCGTTTACCAATACAAATTTTTAAAAATTAAATTACAGAAAATCTCAAGTGTTACAGTTGGAGTACAACTGTTCGCATAATATTGCAATTACATAGCCAAACAATTAAGAAATTCTTGCAAAAACATTAAATTGTACTTTGTAACTTTCAAATCTTCACCACTTGTTACCTCAAGAAAAATATCCGACAAAAACAAATCTCTAATAAAGTGAATACAGTCTCAAAGAAAATAATCTTTAGCTCTAATAGTATATCATATCGAAAAATAGGAGGTTGGTCATAGTTACATACGACCAAGTTGCAAACCACCCTTGGATTGGGCATTCAAATCTAAGGACAAAGGTATAATAAGAAAGAACGAAAGTGTTCTTGGGAGAGGGTTACCGAGAAAGAGAACGAAAGACTGGAAAGGACTTTAATTTGAGAAATGAATTGGACCAGATAGCCTCTTGAAGCGAGTGGATGACCTCGATGGAAGACCATGAAAAAAAAAAAACAATCAAAACTCAAAAGTCACACTTACACTAGACGGATTTAGGCAAAAAAAGGAAAGAATCGAAGAAAGAAAGCAACGAAAAAGATGAAAGGATGTGATAATAGTAACACTAGCATCTCGACGCAAATACATTTAAATTCCAATGAAATTGAAAAAAACAACGAAAATGAAAATATAAAAACTTACTTTAGGTTCTAAGCTGAGAAAGTTAGATGAATTTACCAAGTACTGCCACATTTAAGCTAACCACACTTGAATACTTAGGCAATCAATCTCTATTTCTTTTCTTCAATATGCAAAACCCATTAACTACAAAATGTACACTAAGAGCAAGATATATGAAGTTACCACTAAAAGAGCGTACATAGTCCAAAACTATGGCTAACCTACATGAGACAAAAACCACATAAATGTCCTCCTAAAACTAGCCCAAATTTGTCAAGAATATAGTATAACCAAAATTACATAATCGTAAGGATGAAACTTAACCAATATACAACAAAAAAAATTAAAACACAAAGAAATGAAATATGGGCTGGATTGGGTTAAAGGCTTTGGCTGTTGGCATATCACGACCGGTCCCGGAGACCAGCCGAACGGGCAGCTTGCTGCCATTGGCAAACCACATTCCAAGAATGGGACGAGGGTTGGTGAAATAAAAATGTCTATCCTAGAATTCCATATGCTCTACATGAGGTGTTTGCAACCCACAACTAACTACAAAAAGTTGCCAAAGAAAAATACAGTATATGAAACAAATACGCACTTGCACTTTATCTCTAACTACGCTCTACCATCTTTGGTTCCTTAGCTAGCCTCCTAAGTTTGAGAGTTCATGCATGTTACCCAACTTTTAAGTTCTACTTAAAAGTGAGTTGTTTTTTCATGCTCAATTCTACTTAGATTTTTGCAAAAATACGCCTATGTCCTTAACACTGACGTGCGAATATGAACGAGAGGATGTAAGCTATAAGAAAAACACACTCTCTTATGTTTGTGAAGACACGTTTTTTCAACAAATGAATCTGATCATTTAAACTCTAACAACGAAGTTGAAGTGTTTTCATTGAATGAACATTGTTATCTATTGGGAAAAATTATATTAAATACAATATCAAGAAAAATTCAAGCAAAAAAACTTTAACATCAATTTTTCAAATATTTTATTTTCAGTATTAAGATATTTTTTTTTTTACGTTAAAAGAACAAACGATTACAAATTTTATTGTGGCTTTTAATTTGAAGTTCACCATTCAATATTATGATGTCATTTATATCAAAGTGAGTAAATTCAATATCCATGCATGTTTAGATGTATGTTGAGTTGAATTTTGTGGTGGTACTGAATGTCCTTTCAATATTTAACGAATCAAAGAGGGTTGTAAATTAAATATGATTAATTATCATTTTCCTTTGCACAATATCCTCTTAGGGATTTATTCCAACAATTTAAAAAATAAAGAATAAAGGACAACTTTTGGGACTACATGCCTTGCAAATAAAATATTAAAATAATTAATTAACACGTAATAATAATTTAAAGATGTGAGGTGATTCACGAAAGCAAACTTTTCATTTGTTCCCTTGAGGTGACCCTGCATGGCGGAGTCTCCTCTCTGCCGACAACATTTTTGCAAATCTGATAAGGGCATCTCCGTTTGTTTCTTTAGAGATAGAGGATTCGAAACCACCCGTTTTCCTTGAAACTGGTTTCTTCAATAGTTTTTCGCCTACTTCCACGAGATCATCTAAATTCTTCTTCGTCGCTATGTCCATAGAAGATACAACTCCGCTCAATGTATCATCCTGTATGC